>JBBPBX010009750.1:37589-59390 GCA_038048925.1 Garcialebias charrua | reverse complement strand
GGGCGGCTTTGTGGGTGCTGTGTTCCTTGACCTGAAACGTGCTTTTGACACAATCAACCACAACATTCTTCTTGCTAAACTAACTCATTTTAATTTCTCTAATAGTGCCCTCTGCTGGATGAAATCATATCTGTCTGATAGAAAACAAGCAGTACAAATAGAAAACTCACAATCTACCTTTCTTACCTGCTCAGCTGGAGTCCCACAGGGCTCAATACTGGGACCAATCTTATTTAGCCTATATGTTAATGATTTGCCAAATGTTTGCAAAACTGTAAAAATGCAATTATATGCAGATGATACTGTATTGTATGTTCATGGAAAAACAAAAAATGAAGCTGCTGCTGTGCTTTCTAGTGCCATGATGCCGGTGTCTCACTGGCTCCAGGACTCTTGTCTACATCTCAACACTAAAAAAACAGTCTGTATGTTTTTCTCTCGGCTGCCACCAGATGATGGGCATCCATCTGTGTTGGTCAATGGCGAGACATTAGATGTGGTTGAACAATTTAAATACCTCGGAGTCATTTTTGATTCCAATCTAAATTTCAAGCAACATGTAAAGAGAATTTCACATATAATTAAACTTAATCTGGCAAACTTCAAACATATAAGACCTTCTCTGACAACAGAATCAGCAAAGGCTTACATGCATGCCATGATCTTCAGCCATATAGCCTATTGTTATACTACATGGTCTCACACTTCAGAGATCGTCATGAAGCCCCTAAAGTCTCTTTTTAAGAAAACACTGAAAATTTTTGACAAAAAGCCAATACAGTATCATTACTGCAACATCATAAATAAGTACAAAATTTTGGATTTTAATAGCTATCAGATTTTTATGGACGTTTGCCTGATTTTTAAAGTTTTAAATGGACTTGCTCCTCCTCCTTTAATATATTTTATAAGTAAAAAAACAAGTACAGTAAACACAAGAGCACTGACCAGAGGAGATTGTGATGTGCAGCGGCGCAGGACTAAATTTGGCCAAATGGTGGTGTCCATCAGAGGCACACAGTCATGGAACACACTGCCAGTTTCCATCAGGAACTGTGGCACCTACTCCAGCTTTAAAAATTCTCTGAAACTTTGGCTGAAAACTAATCAGAAGTGCACTCATGTGTAGATTACTTTGTCTATTTTCTTATGGCATCATATTTTTATTGTAATTTTATGTTGTGTTATGTGCTATATAGGTGATGTTTGTATTTTTCTCCGCTCTTTTGTTTTATGGGACGTTTCTTATTCTTACCTGCCTTAGGACAACGGATGAAAATTAGCTATTGTGCTAACTCCGGCATATTTACATTGATGCTAACTGCTGTTATGTTGATTAATATGCATTGTCCTAACTTAAATAAATAAATAAATGAAATGAAAAGAAACGAGCCGGCTGTAAAAAGTTTTTTATATTCTGTGTGCACAGAAAGCCCACTAACCTAACATTCCTTGAAGGAATGCATATCACCCGCCGCCTCACAACAAACAGAGGTCTGTTACCCCTCAAAGTATATTTTGGATATGACTCTCAGTTACTACCACGTCAGTAAAACTGACTGAGTCATGCTTATTTTGTGTTTGCTAAGGTTTATTAGCTGTGGCAGCCATCTTGAATATCCAAAGGTTACATTCTGAGAGTTTCAATGAAACTTGTGGTTCATGAGATATTTTGCTAACAGACACTCTCGCCTGCGTGTGGTCGTCCAGCTTTGGTTAAAACGCTTCTCTGGATGTGTTTACTTCCTGTCCTGCTCTGAAACAGTCTGCCGTTCCTCTCCGTGGTTTTCATCCATTTGCTGCTGAATTGTTTCACGCTGTGATTTAAGTTGTGCATCTTTAATAAACGTTAACGTCAGATTAATTTCTATAACATTAAAAACACAAACTGACCAAGAGCTAAAGTAAGACTTTTTTAAATGAATCTTTTGGAAAAACCTGCAAGTGGTTTAGTGGTGATGAAGAGACCCCAGATTTAGACTTGAAGGAGTCAAAGATGGATCCTAAATCCACCCAGCACTATTGTCACCCTTCAAACACATTATTTCACAAATTGAATATTTTTTTTCCATTTATAGATGGCCTCCCTTCTCACCTTATAGCCATCCTCTCACTCCAATATGTATTATTATTATTATTTAAATAGAGAGAAAGAAAGAAAAGAGAAAGTAAGACAACAAAACAACAATTATCCACAAAAAGAGCACAAGGCAAACACACCCAACCTCCGTCCACAATCCTGCAAAGCACATGACAGAACACAGCAACGAAACATACAAGCATAAAGACTAATAATCTTCATGACCTTGCAGTAGATTTCTATAAATAAACATACCCATACCTACAAATATATATACAGTATACATACATATACATTTATATTCATTCATATACCCATCTACATATCTGCATATATCTATATATATATCCCTGCATCCATTTGTGTGTGGTTGTGAGCATGCATAAGTGAATATGGTTCCTCCAATAGAACATTTCCCGTCCCACCAAAGCCCGAGGCAGACGAAGGGGCGATCAAAGCCCAAGACTCCAGGAAGGACCCCGAGTCCAGAGTCCCCAGGGCCACCCGAACAGGACGTTTCACTCGCCCACTCCCCAGATCCGACCAAGGGGAAGAACCGGACGAATCCCACCAGTGACCACATACAATGACCCCTCGGGGTCAAACGCGACAAATTCACAGGCCCCCGCTGGAGCCTGCCGTACCGACGTAGCCCCAGGGCCGGTCACCGAGGCCCGGGCACTGGGGACGCCCATCCCTCAGGCCAAGACCCGAAAGGACCAGAGGACACGAGCCCCACCAGGCAGCCACCAGGCCGAGCCGACAAACGCCCAAGCACCCAACCCCAGATAGTGAGGGCCCCAAGCACGCCCGCAGGCAAAGGAACACCCACCAGGGGGCCACGTGGCAGGAGCGCGACACTAGTAGCCTCAGAAGTATCAGAGAGGGGGCAGTCCAAGTCCCAGCCTGACACTTAAACATTCATACACAGATACACTCACTCAGACCCACCCTCATCCTCACCCTCACTCACAGAAAGACATACAATAACGACACGTTCCATTCATAATCCCGATGCACACTCTATACCCCCTAGGTCCAAGACATGTACCTGCTCCCTACGTGGGGCAGCCCACATCCAAACCCAGGAGGTAGGCCCATTCATTCTGGGGTGGAGAGTAGCAGACATCCAAGATTCGGCCCAACCCGCGCCCTGCCGACAGGACAGGACACCCGAGCCCAAGCAGCCCCAGAGGGAGCGCACTGCCAGCCCCGCCCACGGCGAACCCCCAGGCCCCGAACCCCCCCACATCCCAGGACAACCCCCGACGGCCCACCCCCAGAATGTCCGCCAGGCAACCAGGGGGGTAAGAGAAAAATAAATAAATAATATATATATATATATAAATAAATACATAAATAAATAAAATTGAAATTAACAAATCAAGACCCCGACACACACACCCCCGTCCCCAAATGTACTGTTGGTGAGTGTTGTTCTAAATTGTACTTAAAAAGGAAAGAGAAGGATCAAAGGTTGTCATTGTACCAGTTTCCCCTCCACTCCAACTCCATCCCAGGCCCTTATTGTCTAAATGCATAATGTTGAGTGAGCATAGGCATGGGGGCGAGAGTGGTGTCATCCCGCCACCCATAACCTTAGTGCTCACTCTATTCCCTATATGTGACTTTTATGAGAATGTTTATGAATGAATGTCTAAAGTGTACCGTATTTTCCGGTGTATAGGTCGCACCTTTTTATGGTTTTTTCAAGGCCTGCGACCTATACTCAGGTGCGACCTATATATGGCTTGTTGTCACTTTCGGTTAAATCAAATTTTAAATCCAGCTCATTTCACAATTACGTTAATTTATTAAGGAAAAGTTCAGCTCAGACATATATTTGCTATAATTTTTATCAAACAAATAATTGTTTTTAAGTGTTAATCTTCTTAAAAGCCTTGCTGTGCGCTCCTGTGGCAGACATTTGCAGCAGAGCTAAACGTAGGTGCGACCTATACACCAGTGCGACCTATCTAGGGATTTTTCCAATCTATTGGTGATAATTGGACAATGCGACCTATACACAGGTGCGACCTATACACCAGAAAATACTGTATATAAAATTGAGTCCCAGGTGGTTCTGTACAACAGAGATGTGAAACCGTTGTAGCACACCCGAGACTCAAATTCCCTACATGTATTAATTTAAAGAGGAACTAAACCCCGGTCTAAAAACGTGTTTACGGTAACCCCTATGGGTTGAACAGAGGGATTGCACCTTAATTTTCTTATTGGTCTAGGATTCTCACTGTGACATATTTTCTCACTCTGACGTCACGGAAGTGGTTCAAGCAGAGCCAATCCCCTGCAGAGATGAGAAGGTCCTGCAGCATTCATACCTTATATGGAAGTGCCACATTTCACTCCTGACAAACGGTTTCTTTTTTCTTTTTTTTCCCATTTTCTTGAGCCTTAGGTTTTGGATGGAATGGGTGGAATAGATAAATACATCTACATGTTTATCCTTTGTTGTTGCTTGGTGTATGTTGTTGGCTAGAGGTTTAATTTGTTTTAGGTTGTTGCTGGTGGAGGCGTGGACAAAAGCACAACTCTACCTCCTCCCCTCCTTGTCTCTCGACACACCCATTTTGAGGGTGATTTTGGATCTGCTTAGGGGAAGGAGTTACCGTCTCAACCTGGGTTTAGTTCCTCTTTAAGATGAAGAGGGCGGAGGTGCGTGGTGAGGGATGGGGAGAAAATTGAAATTGTTGAAGTTCTATGACTTGGTGGATTACAATATTCTGTCTATTATGTATAGCTCATAAAAATGAACTACCAGTGAATATACAAATGTTCTTTGTCAAACGTACAAGTTGTTATAATCTTAAAGGAACAGAGATTTTTGTGAAACCAAGATATAGAACGAGTTTAAGGGGTCGGTCAACCTCAATCAAAGGAATTGAACTTTGGAATAATTTGGAAACTGGTATTAAAAATGCTAAATCAATGACTATTTTTAAAAATATGATCAAAACAAATTTCTTGCAAAAATATAAATGATAACAATATTGTGTAATAGATGTCTTCTTTGAAATTCTCTTTCTTGGAACTATATGAGTTGTCAAAAAGGCGTTCAATTCAGGATCAACTGGACTTTATTTGTAACAGAAAACGTTTCGACTTCTGTCCAGAAGTCTTTTTCAATTCTGAATGGAAGCTGTGAGAACGAGAAGTTTTATACAGGCTTACAAGTCAATAACACATACATGTAAATTGACAGATCACACCTTAACAGTAGGGAGTCCCTTGAAGTCTCTGACAGAAAACACAACTAATCACAGCTGAGGTAACACATACATGTAAATTGACAGAACACACCTTAACAGTAGGGAGTTCCCTTGAAGTCTCTGACAGAAAACACAACAACTGTATGTAAATTGACAAACAACACCTCACAGCCCAACAACAGAGGCTTCTCAACAAACTTTGTTAGTCTAATTCACAGACAAGACACCTCTGCTCCCATCCGGTGTAAGACCTTTGTGAATCAGCCCCAAAACTGAGTTGTAAGTTTTGGAAAGTTGAAATCTCAGACCTCCTCCTCTGTTAAGAGAAGGTTTTTCTCTCTTAACATACAAAGCTTCCTTAACACCCCTCTCAAACCATCTGTGTTCTCGGTCCAAAATTTGCACATTTTCATCCTCAAATGAGTGTCCCTTGTCCGTGAGGTGAAGGTGAACAGCTGAGTTTTGTCCAGAGGTGGTGGCTCTCCTGTGTTGGGACATTCGTTTGTGAAGAGGCTGCTTCGTTTCTCCAATGTAACGGTCTGAGCAGACCTCGCTGCACTGGACTGCATACACCACACCACTCTGTTTGTGTGTGGGGGTTCTGCCAGAGTTTCAGTACAAAGGAACAAACAAGATATAAAAATACCAGCAAGTTCTAAACAGGTCAGGTCAGACAGAAATATTAAAGAGTTTATTGTGGTGCAGGATTAATTGTATTGTCCTATGTGTAAAAAGGGTGATGAGTTGACTTCCTGTGTTGTTCTGTGGAGCACCTCGATGGTCTGTCTACGACTGAAGGTGCTGCGATGAGTCCAGGGTGTCATGCAGGGGGTGTGACGTGTTGTTCAGGATCTGGAGCAGGTTCCTCAGCATCCTCTGCTCAGACACCTCTGTCAGAGACTGCAGGTCCAAGCTCTCTTCATGAGTTCATCAAGTCTGTTGGCATCTGCTTTCTTCTCCCTGCTGCACCAGCACACCCCAGCATAGAAGAGGCTGGAGACCACTGAGTGGTAAAACATCTGCAGCATGGTCCTGCAGAGACCACTGAGTGGTAAAACATCTGCAGCATGGTCCTGCAGAGACCACTGAGTGGTAAAACATCTGCAGCATGGTCCTGCAGAGACCACTGAGTGGTAAAACATCTGCAGCATGGTCCTGCAGAGACCACTGAGTGGTAAAACATCTGCAGCATGGTCCTGCAGAGACCACTGAGTGGTAAAACATCTGCAGCATGGTCCTGCAGAGACCACTGAGTGGTAAAACATCTGCATCATGGTCCTGCAGAGACCACTGAGTGGTAAAACATCTGCAGCATGGTCCTGCAGAGACCACTGAGTGGTAAAACATCTGCAGCATGGTCCTGCAGAGACCACTGAGTGGTAAAACATCTGCATCATGGTCCTGCAGAGACCACTGAGTGGTAAAACATCTGCATCATGGTCCTGCAGAGACCACTGAGTGGTAAAACATCTGCATCATGGTCCTGCAGAGACCACTGAGTGGTAAAACATCTGCAGCATGGTCCTGCAGAGACCACTGAGTGGTAAAACATCTGCAGCATGGTCCTGCAGAGACCACTGAGTGGTAAAACATCTGCATCATGGTCCTGCAGAGACCACTGAGTGGTAAAACATCTGCAGCATGGTCCTGCAGAGACCACTGAGTGGTAAAACATCTGCAGCATGGTCCTGCAGAGACCACTGAGTGGTAAAACATCTGCAGCATGGTCCTGCAGAGACCACTGAGTGGTAAAACATCTGCAGCATGGTCCTGCAGAGACCACTGAGTGGTAAAACATCTGCATCATGGTCCTGCAGAGACCACTGAGTGGTAAAACATCTGCAGCATGGTCCTGCAGAGACCACTGAGTGGTAAAACATCTGCAGCATGGTCCTGCAGAGACCACTGAGTGGTAAAACATCTGCATCATGGTCCTGCAGAGACCACTGAGTGGTAAAACATCTGCATCATGGTCCTGCAGAGACCACTGAGTGGTAAAACATCTGCATCATGGTCCTGCAGAGACCACTGAGTGGTAAAACATCTGCAGCATGGTCCTGCAGAGACCACTGAGTGGTAAAACATCTGCATCATGGTCCTGCAGAGACCACTGAGTGGTAAAACATCTGCAGCATGGTCCTGCAGAGACCACTGAGTGGTAAAACATCTGCATCATGGTCCTGCAGAGACCACTGAGTGGTAAAACATCTGCAGCATGGTCCTGCAGAGACCACTGAGTGGTAAAACATCTGCATCATGGTCCTGCAGAGACCACTGAGTGGTAAAACATCTGTATCATGGTCCTGCAGAGACCACTGAGTGGTAAAACATCTGCATCATGGTCCTGCAGAGACCACTGAGTGGTAAAACATCTGCAGCATGTTCCTGCAGAGACCACTGAGTGGTAAAACATCTGCAGCGTGGTCCTGCAGAGACCCCTGAGTGGTAAAACATCTGCAGCATGTTCCTGCAGAGACCACTGAGTGGTAAAACATCTGCAGCATGGTCCTGCAGAGACCACTGAGTGGTAAAACATCTGCATCATGGTCCTGCAGAGACCACTGAGTGGTAAAACATCTGTATCATGGTCCTGCAGAGACCACTGAGTGGTAAAACATCTGCAGCATGAAATCAAAAAAGGCGTTCAATACAGGATCAACTGGACTTTATTTGTTGCAGAAAACGTTTCGACTTCTGTCCAGAAGTCTTTTTCAATTCTGAATGGAAGCTGTGAGAACGAGAAGTTCCACACAGGCCTACAAGTCACGCACCAACATATGAAATTGGAAACCGAGACAACACCACAAATTAACTATATCTGCAACATGGTCCTGCAGAGACCACTGAGTGGTAAAACATCTGCAGCATGGTCCAGCAGAGACCGCTGAGTGGTAAAACATCTGTATCATGGTCCTGCAGAGACCACTGAGTGGTAAAACATCTGCATCATGGTCCTGCAGAGACCACTGAGTGGTAAAACATCTGCAGCATGGTCCTGCAGAGACCACTGAGTGGTAAAACATCTGCAGCATGGTCCTGCAGAGACCACTGAGTGGTAAAACATCTGCAGCATGGTCCTGCAGAGACCACTGAGTGGTAAAACATCTGCAGCATGGTCCTGCAGAGACCACTGAGTGGTAAAACATCTGCAGCATGGTCCTGCAGAGACCACTGAGTGGTAAAACATCTGCAGCATGGTCCTGCAGAGACCACTGAGTGGTAAAACATCTGCATCATGGTCCTGCAGAGACCACTGAGTGGTAAAACATCTGCAGCATGGTCCTGCAGAGAACACTGAGTGGTAAAACATCTGCAGCATGGTCCTGCAGAGACCACTGAGTGGTAAAACATCTGCATCATGGTCCTGCAGAGACCACTGAGTGGTAAAACATCTGCATCATGGTCCTGCAGAGACCACTGAGTGGTAAAACATCTGCAGCATGGTCCTGCAGAGACCACTGAGTGGTAAAACATCTGCATCATGGTCCTGCAGAGACCACTGAGTGGTAAAACATCTGCATCATGGTCCTGCAGAGACCACTGAGTGGTAAAACATCTGCAGCATGGTCCTGCAGAGACCACTGAGTGGTAAAACATCTGCATCATGGTCCTGCAGAGACCACTGAGTGGTAAAACATCTGCAGCATGGTCCTGCAGAGACCACTGAGTGGTAAAACATCTGCATCATGGTCCTGCAGAGACCACTGAGTGGTAAAACATCTGCATCATG
Organism: Garcialebias charrua; assembly: GCA_038048925.1. Taxonomy (NCBI): domain Eukaryota; kingdom Metazoa; phylum Chordata; class Actinopteri; order Cyprinodontiformes; family Rivulidae; genus Garcialebias; species Garcialebias charrua. The sequence goes on along the minus strand of JBBPBX010009750.1, from coordinate 50,350 downwards.
GTCCTGCAGAGACCACTGAGTGGTAAAACATCTGCATCATGGTCCTGCAGAGACCACTGAGTGGTAAAACATCTGCAGCATGGTCCTGCAGAGACCACTGAGTGGTAAAACATCTGCAGCATGGTCCTGCAGAGACCACTGAGTGGTAAAACATCTGCAGCATGGTCCTGCAGAGACCACTGAGTGGTAAAACATCTGCAGCATGGTCCTGCAGAGACCACTGAGTGGTAAAACATCTGCATCATGGTCCTGCAGAGACCACTGAGTGGTAAAACATCTGCATCATGGTCCTGCAGAGACCACTGAGTGGTAAAACATCTGCAGCATGGTCCTGCAGAGACCACTGAGTGGTAAAACATCTGCAGCATGGTCCTGCAGAGACCACTGAGTGGTAAAACATCTGCAGCATGGTCCTGCAGAGACCACTGAGTGGTAAAACATCTGCAGCATGGTCCTGCAGAGACCACTGAGTGGTAAAACATCTGCATCATGGTCCTGCAGAGACCACTGAGTGGTAAAACATCTGCAGCATGGTCCTGCAGAGACCACTGAGTGGTAAAACATCTGCAGCATGGTCCTGCAGAGACCACTGAGTGGTAAAACATCTGCATCATGGTCCTGCAGAGACCACTGAGTGGTAAAACATCTGCAGCATGGTCCTGCAGAGACCACTGAGTGGTAAAACATCTGCAGCATGGTCCTGCAGAGACCACTGAGTGGTAAAACATCTGCAGCATGGTCCTGCAGAGACCACTGAGTGGTAAAACATCTGCATCATGGTCCTGCAGAGACCACTGAGTGGTAAAACATCTGCAGCATGGTCCTGCAGAGACCACTGAGTGGTAAAACATCTGCAGCATGGTCCTGCAGAGACCACTGAGTGGTAAAACATCTGCAGCATGGTCCTGCAGAGACCACTGAGTGGTAAAACATCTGCAGCATGGTCCTGCAGAGACCACTGAGTGGTAAAACATCTGCAGCATGGTCCTGCAGAGACCACTGAGTGGTAAAACATCTGCAGCATGGTCCTGCAGAGACCACTGAGTGGTAAAACATCTGCAGCATGGTCCTGCAGAGACCACTGAGTGGTAAAACATCTGCAGCATGGTCCTGCAGAGACCACTGAGTGGTAAAACATCTGCAGCATGGTCCTGCAGAGACCACTGAGTGGTAAAACATCTGCAGCATGGTCCTGCAGAGACCACTGAGTGGTAAAACATCTGCAGCATGGTCCTGCAGAGACCACTGAGTGGTAAAACATCTGCAGCATGGTCCTGCAGAGACCACTGAGTGGTAAAACATCTGCATCATGGTCCTGCAGAGACCACTGAGTGGTAAAACATCTGCAGCATGGTCCTGCAGAGACCACTGAGTGGTAAAACATCTGCAGCATGGTCCTGCAGAGACCACTGAGTGGTAAAACATCTGCATCATGGTCCTGCAGAGACCACTGAGTGGTAAAACATCTGCAGCATGGTCCTGCAGAGACCACTGAGTGGTAAAACATCTGCATCATGGTCCTGCAGAGACCACTGAGTGGTAAAACATCTGCAGCATGGTCCTGCAGAGACCACTGAGTGGTAAAACATCTGCATCATGGTCCTGCAGAGACCACTGAGTGGTAAAACATCTGCATCATGGTCCTGCAGAGACCACTGAGTGGTAAAACATCTGCAGCATGGTCCTGCAGAGACCACTGAGTGGTAAAACATCTGCAGCATGGTCCTGCAGAGACCACTGAGTGGTAAAACATCTGCAGCATGTTCCTGCAGAGACCACTGAGTGGTAAAACATCTGCAGCATGGTCCTGCAGAGACCACTGAGTGGTAAAACATCTGCATCATGGTCCTGCAGAGACCACTGAGTGGTAAAACATCTGTATCATGGTCCTGCAGAGACCACTGAGTGGTAAAACATCTGCAGCATGAAATCAAAAAAGGCGTTCAATACAGGATCAACTGGACTTTATTTGTTGCAGAAAACGTTTCGACTTCTGTCCAGAAGTCTTTTTCAATTCTGAATGGAAGCTGTGAGAACGAGAAGTTCCACACAGGCCTACAAGTCACGCACCAACATATGAAATTGGAAACCGAGACAACACCACAAATTAACTATATCTGCAGCATGGTCCTGCAGAGACCACTGAGTGGTAAAACATCTGCAGCATGGTCCAGCAGAGACCGCTGAGTGGTAAAACATCTGTATCATGGTCCTGCAGAGACCACTGAGTGGTAAAACATCTGCATCATGGTCCTGCAGAGACCACTGAGTGGTAAAACATCTGCAGCATGGTCCTGCAGAGACCACTGAGTGGTAAAACATCTGCAGCATGGTCCTGCAGAGACCACTGAGTGGTAAAACATCTGCAGCATGGTCCTGCAGAGACCACTGAGTGGTAAAACATCTGCAGCATGGTCCTGCAGAGACCACTGAGTGGTAAAACATCTGCAGCATGGTCCTGCAGAGACCACTGAGTGGTAAAACATCTGCAGCATGGTCCTGCAGAGACCACTGAGTGGTAAAACATCTGCAGCATGGTCCTGCAGAGACCACTGAGTGGTAAAACATCTGCAGCATGGTCCTGCAGAGACCACTGAGTGGTAAAACATCTGCAGCATGGTCCTGCAGAGACCACTGAGTGGTAAAACATCTGCAGCATGGTCCTGCAGAGACCACTGAGTGGTAAAACATCTGCAGCATGGTCCTGCAGAGACCACTGAGTGGTAAAACATCTGCATCATGGTCCTGCAGAGACCACTGAGTGGTAAAACATCTGCATGGTCCTGCAGAGACCACTGAGTGGTAAAACATCTGCATCATGGTCCTGCAGAGACCACTGAGTGGTAAAACATCTGCATCATGGTCCTGCAGAGACCACTGAGTGGTAAAACATCTGCAGCATGGTCCTGCAGAGACCACTGAGTGGTAAAACATCTGCAGCATGGTCCTGCAGAGACCACTGAGTGGTAAAACATCTGCACATGGTCCTGCAGAGACCACTGAGTGGTAAAACATCTGCATCATGGTCCTGCAGAGACCACTGAGTGGTAAAACATCTGCATCATGGTCCTGCAGAGACCACTGAGTGGTAAAACATCTGCATCATGGTCCTGCAGAGACCACTGAGTGGTAAAACATCTGCATCATGGTCCTGCAGAGACCACTGAGTGGTAAAACATCTGCAGCATGGTCCTGCAGAGACCACTGAGTGGTAAAACATCTGCATCATGGTCCTGCAGAGACCACTGAGTGGTAAAACATCTGCAGCATGGTCCTGCAGAGACCACTGAGTGGTAAAACATCTGCATCATGGTCCTGCAGAGACCACTGAGTGGTAAAACATCTGCATCATGGTCCTGCAGAGACCACTGAGTGGTAAAACATCTGCATCATGGTCCTGCAGAGACCACTGAGTGGTAAAACATCTGCATCATGGTCCTGCAGAGACCACTGAGTGGTAAAACATCTGCAGCATGGTCCTGCAGAGACCACTGAGTGGTAAAACATCTGCATGCATGGTCCTGCAGAGACCACTGAGTGGTAAAACATCTGCATCATGGTCCTGCAGAGACCACTGAGTGGTAAAACATCTGCATCATGGTCCTGCAGAGACCACTGAGTGGTAAAACATCTGCAGCATGGTCCTGCAGAGACCACTGAGTGGTAAAACATCTGCATCATGGTCCTGCAGAGACCACTGAGTGGTAAAACATCTGCATCATGGTCCTGCAGAGACCACTGAGTGGTAAAACATCTGCAGCATGGTCCTGCAGAGACCACTGAGTGGTAAAACATCTGCATCATGGTCCTGCAGAGACCACTGAGTGGTAAAACATCTGTATCATGGTCCTGCAGAGACCACTGAGTGGTAAAACATCTGCAGCATGGTCCTGCAGAGACCACTGAGTGGTAAAACATCTGCAGCATGGTCCTGCAGAGACCACTGAGTGGTAAAACATCTGCATCATGGTCCTGCAGAGACCACTGAGTGGTAAAACATCTGCAGCATGGTCCTGCAGAGACCACTGAGTGGTAAAACATCTGCAGCATGGTCCTGCAGAGACCACTGAGTGGTAAAACATCTGCATCATGGTCCTGCAGAGACCACTGAGTGGTAAAACATCTGCAGCATGGTCCTGCAGAGACCACTGAGTGGTAAAACATCTGCATCATGGTCCTGCAGAGACCACTGAGTGGTAAAACATCTGCATCATGGTCCTGCAGAGACCACTGAGTGGTAAAACATCTGCAGCATGGTCCTGCAGAGACCACTGAGTGGTAAAACATCTGCAGCATGGTCCTGCAGAGACCACTGAGTGGTAAAACATCTGCAGCATGGTCCTGCAGAGACCCTGAGTGGTAAAACATCTGCAGCATGGTCCTGCAGAGACCACTGAGTGGTAAAACATCTGCAGCATGGTCCTGCAGAGACCACTGAGTGGTAAAACATCTGCAGCATGGTCCTGCAGAGACCACTGAGTGGTAAAACATCTGCATCATGGTCCTGCAGAGACCACTGAGTGGTAAAACATCTGCAGCATGGTCCTGCAGAGACCACTGAGTGGTAAAACATCTGCAGCATGGTCCTGCAGAGACCACTGAGTGGTAAAACATCTGCATCATGGTCCTGCAGAGACCACTGAGTGGTAAAACATCTGCATCATGGTCCTGCAGAGACCACTGAGTGGTAAAACATCTGCAGCATGGTCCTGCAGAGACCACTGAGTGGTAAAACATCTGCATCATGGTCCTGCAGAGACCACTGAGTGGTAAAACATCTGCAGCATGGTCCTGCAGAGACCACTGAGTGGTAAAACATCTGCATCATGGTCCTGCAGAGACCACTGAGTGGTAAAACATCTGCATCATGGTCCTGCAGAGACCACTGAGTGGTAAAACATCTGCAGCATGGTCCTGCAGAGACCACTGAGTGGTAAAACATCTGCAGCATGGTCCTGCAGAGACCACTGAGTGGTAAAACATCTGCAGCATGGTCCTGCAGAGACCACTGAGTGGTAAAACATCTGCAGCATGGTCCTGCAGAGACCACTGAGTGGTAAAACATCTGCAGCATGGTCCTGCAGAGACCACTGAGTGGTAAAACATCTGCAGCATGGTCCTGCAGAGACCACTGAGTGGTAAAACATCTGCAGCATGGTCCTGCAGAGACCACTGAGTGGTAAAACATCTGCATCATGGTCCTGCAGAGACCACTGAGTGGTAAAACATCTGTATCATGGTCCTGCAGAGACCACTGAGTGGTAAAACATCTGCATCATGGTCCTGCAGAGACCACTGAGTGGTAAAACATCTGCATCATGGTCCTGCAGAGACCACTGAGTGGTAAAACATCTGCATCATGGTCCTGCAGAGACCACTGAGTGGTAAAACATCTGCATCATGGTCCTGCAGAGACCACTGAGTGGTAAAACATCTGCATCATGGTCCTGCAGAGACCACTGAGTGGTAAAACATCTGCATCATGGTCCTGCAGAGACCACTGAGTGGTAAAACATCTGCATCATGGTCCTGCAGAGACCACTGAGTGGTAAAACATCTGCATCATGGTCCTGCAGAGACCACTGAGTGGTAAAACATCTGCATCATGGTCCTGCAGAGACCACTGAGTGGTAAAACATCTGCATCATGGTCCTGCAGAGACCACTGAGTGGTAAAACATCTGCATCATGGTCCTGCAGAGACCACTGAGTGGTAAAACATCTGCATCATGGTCCTGCAGAGACCACTGAGTGGTAAAACATCTGCATGGTCCTGCAGAGACCACTGAGTGGTAAAACATCTGCATCATGGTCCTGCAGAGACCACTGAGTGGTAAAACATCTGCATCATGGTCCTGCAGAGACCACTGAGTGGTAAAACATCTGCATCATGGTCCTGCAGAGACCACTGAGTGGTAAAACATCTGCAGCATGGTCCTGCAGAGACCACTGAGTGGTAAAACATCTGCATCATGGTCCTGCAGAGACCACTGAGTGGTAAAACATCTGTATCATGGTCCTGCAGAGACCACTGAGTGGTAAAACATCTGCATCATGGTCCTGCAGAGACCACTGAGTGGTAAAACATCTGCAGCATGGTCCTGCAGAGACCACTGAGTGGTAAAACATCTGCAATGGTCCTGCAGAGACCACTGAGTGGTAAAACATCTGCATCATGGTCCTGCAGAGACCACTGAGTGGTAAAACATCTGCAGCATGGTCCTGCAGAGACCACTGAGTGGTAAAACATCTGCATCATGGTCCTGCAGAGACCACTGAGTGGTAAAACATCTGCATCATGGTCCTGCAGAGACCACTGAGTGGTAAAACATCTGCATCATGGTCCTGCAGAGACCACTGAGTGGTAAAACATCTGCATCATGGTCCTGCAGAGACCACTGAGTGGTAAAACATCTGCATCATGGTCCTGCAGAGACCACTGAGTGGTAAAACATCTGCATCATGGTCCTGCAGAGACCACTGAGTGGTAAAACATCTGCAGCATGGTCCTGCAGAGACCACTGAGTGGTAAAACATCTGCATCATGGTCCTGCAGAGACCACTGAGTGGTAAAACATCTGCATCATGGTCCTGCAGAGACCACTGAGTGGTAAAACATCTGTATCATGGTCCTGCAGAGACCACTGAGTGGTAAAACATCTGCATCATGGTCCTGCAGAGACCACTGAGTGGTAAAACATCTGCAGCATGGTCCTGCAGAGACCACTGAGTGGTAAAACATCTGCAGCATGGTCCTGCAGAGACCACTGAGTGGTAAAACATCTGCAGCATGGTCCTGCAGAGACCACTGAGTGGTAAAACATCTGCAGCATGGTCCTGCAGAGACCACTGAGTGGTAAAACATCTGCATCATGGTCCTGCAGAGACCACTGAGTGGTAAAACATCTGCAGCATGGTCCTGCAGAGACCACTGAGTGGTAAAACATCTGCATCATGGTCCTGCAGAGACCACTGAGTGGTAAAACATCTGCAGCATGGTCCTGCAGAGACCACTGAGTGGTAAAACATCTGCATCATGGTCCTGCAGAGACCACTGAGTGGTAAAACATCTGCAGCATGGTCCTGCAGAGACCACTGAGTGGTAAAACATCTGCATCATGGTCCTGCAGAGACCACTGAGTGGTAAAACATCTGCAGCATGGTCCTGCAGAGACCACTGAGTGGTAAAACATCTGTATCATGGTCCTGCAGAGACCACTGAGTGGTAAAACATCTGCATCATGGTCCTGCAGAGACCACTGAGTGGTAAAACATCTGCATCATGGTCCTGCAGAGACCACTGAGTGGTAAAACATCTGCAGCATGGTCCTGCAGAGACCACTGAGTGGTAAAACATCTGCAGCATGGTCCTGCAGAGACCACTGAGTGGTAAAACATCTGCATCATGGTCCTGCAGAGACCACTGAGTGGTAAAACATCTGCATCATGGTCCTGCAGAGACCACTGAGTGGTAAAACATCTGCATCATGGTCCTGCAGAGACCACTGAGTGGTAAAACATCTGCAGCATGGTCCTGCAGAGACCACTGAGTGGTAAAACATCTGCAGCATGGTCCTGCAGAGACCACTGAGTGGTAAAACATCTGCAGCATGGTCCTGCAGAGACCACTGAGTGGTAAAACATCTGCAGCATGGTCCTGCAGAGACCACTGAGTGGTAAAACATCTGCATCATGGTCCTGCAGAGACCACTGAGTGGTAAAACATCTGTATCATGGTCCTGCAGAGACCACTGAGTGGTAAAACATCTGCAGCATGAAATCAAAAAAGGCGTTCAATACAGGATCAACTGGACTTTATTTGTTGCAGAAAACGTTTCGACTTCTGTCCAGAAGTCTTTTTCAATTCTGAATGGAAGCTGTGAGAACGAGAAGTTCCACACAGGCCTACAAGTCACGCACCAACATATGAAATTGGAAACCGAGACAACACCACAAATTAACTATATCTGCAGCATGGTCCTGCAGAGACCACTGAGTGGTAAAACATCTGCAGCATGGTCCAGCAGAGACCGCTGAGTGGTAAAACATCTGTATCATGGTCCTGCAGAGACCACTGAGTGGTAAAACATCTGCATCATGGTCCTGCAGAGACCACTGAGTGGTAAAACATCTGCAGCATGGTCCTGCAGAGACCACTGAGTGGTAAAACATCTGCAGCATGGTCCTGCAGAGACCACTGAGTGGTAAAACATCTGCAGCATGGTCCTGCAGAGACCACTGAGTGGTAAAACATCTGCAGCATGGTCCTGCAGAGACCACTGAGTGGTAAAACATCTGCAGCATGGTCCTGCAGAGACCACTGAGTGGTAAAACATCTGCAGCATGGTCCTGCAGAGACCACTGAGTGGTAAAACATCTGCATCATGGTCCTGCAGAGACCACTGAGTGGTAAAACATCTGCAGCATGGTCCTGCAGAGACCACTGAGTGGTAAAACATCTGCAGCATGGTCCTGCAGAGACCACTGAGTGGTAAAACATCTGCATGGTCCTGCAGAGACCACTGAGTGGTAAAACATCTGCAGCATGGTCCTGCAGAGACCACTGAGTGGTAAAACATCTGCAGCATGGTCCTGCAGAGACCACTGAGTGGTAAAACATCTGCATCATGGTCCTGCAGAGACCACTGAGTGGTAAAACATCTGCAGCATGGTCCTGCAGAGACCACTGAGTGGTAAAACATCTGCAGCATGGTCCTGCAGAGACCACTGAGTGGTAAAACATCTGCATCATGGTCCTGCAGAGACCACTGAGTGGTAAAACATCTGCAGCATGGTCCTGCAGAGACCACTGAGTGGTAAAACATCTGCATCATGGTCCTGCAGAGACCACTGAGTGGTAAAACATCTGCATCATGGTCCTGCAGAGACCACTGAGTGGTAAAACATCTGCATCATGGTCCTGCAGAGACCACTGAGTGGTAAAACATCTGCATCATGGTCCTGCAGAGACCACTGAGTGGTAAAACATCTGCATCATGGTCCTGCAGAGACCACTGAGTGGTAAAACATCTGCATCATGGTCCTGCAGAGACCACTGAGTGGTAAAACATCTGCATCATGGTCCTGCAGAGACCACTGAGTGGTAAAACATCTGCATCATGGTCCTGCAGAGACCACTGAGTGGTAAAACATCTGCATCATGGTCCTGCAGAGACCACTGAGTGGTAAAACATCTGCATCATGGTCCTGCAGAGACCACTGAGTGGTAAAACATCTGCATCATGGTCCTGCAGAGACCACTGAGTGGTAAAACATCTGCATCATGGTCCTGCAGAGACCACTGAGTGGTAAAACATCTGCAGCATGGTCCTGCAGAGACCACTGAGTGGTAAAACATCTGCAGCATGGTCCTGCAGAGACCACTGAGTGGTAAAACATCTGCATCATGGTCCTGCAGAGACCACTGAGTGGTAAAACATCTGCATCATGGTCCTGCAGAGACCACTGAGTGGTAAAACATCTGCAGCATGGTCCTGCAGAGACCACTGAGTGGTAAAACATCTGCAGCATGGTCCTGCAGAGACCACTGAGTGGTAAAACATCTGCATCATGGTCCTGCAGAGACCACTGAGTGGTAAAACATCTGCATCATGGTCCTGCAGAGACCACTGAGTGGTAAAACATCTGCAGCATGGTCCTGCAGAGACCACTGAGTGGTAAAACATCTGCATCATGGTCCTGCAGAGACCACTGAGTGGTAAAACATCTGCATCATGGTCCTGCAGAGACCACTGAGTGGTAAAACATCTGTATCATGGTCCTGCAGAGACCACTGAGTGGTAAAACATCTGCATCATGGTCCTGCAGAGACCACTGAGTGGTAAAACATCTGCAGCATGGTCCTGCAGAGACCACTGAGTGGTAAAACATCTGCAGCATGGTCCTGCAGAGACCACTGAGTGGTAAAACATCTGCAGCATGGTCCTGCAGAGACCACTGAGTGGTAAAACATCTGCAGCATGGTCCTGCAGAGACCACTGAGTGGTAAAACATCTGCAGCATGGTCCTGCAGAGACCACTGAGTGGTAAAACATCTGCATCATGGTCCTGCAGAGACCACTGAGTGGTAAAACATCTGCAGCATGGTCCTGCAGAGACCACTGAGTGGTAAAACATCTGCAGCATGGTCCTGCAGAGACCACTGAGTGGTAAAACATCTGCATCATGGTCCTGCAGAGACCACTGAGTGGTAAAACATCTGTATCATGGTCCTGCAGAGACCACTGAGTGGTAAAACATCTGCATCATGGTCCTGCAGAGACCACTGAGTGGTAAAACATCTGCAGCATGGTCCTGCAGAGACCACTGAGTGGTAAAACATCTGCATCATGGTCCTGCAGAGACCACTGAGTGGTAAAACATCTGCATCATGGTCCTGCAGAGACCACTGAGTGGTAAAACATCTGCATCATGGTCCTGCAGAGACCACTGAGTGGTAAAACATCTGCAGCATGGTCCTGCAGAGACCACTGAGTGGTAAAACATCTGCATCATGGTCCTGCAGAGACCACTGAGTGGTAAAACATCTGCAGCATGGTCCTGCAGAGACCACTGAGTGGTAAAACATCTGCAGCATGGTCCTGCAGAGACCACTGAGTGGTAAAACATCTGCATCATGGTCCTGCAGAGACCACTGAGTGGTAAAACATCTGCATCATGGTCCTGCAGAGACCACTGAGTGGTAAAACATCTGCATCATGGTCCTGCAGAGACCACTGAGTGGTAAAACATCTGCATCATGGTCCTGCAGAGACCACTGAGTGGTAAAACATCTGCATCATGGTCCTGCAGAGACCACTGAGTGGTAAAACATCTGCATCATGGTCCTGCAGAGACCACTGAGTGGTAAAACATCTGCATCATGGTCCTGCAGAGACCACTGAGTGGTAAAACATCTGCATCATGGTCCTGCAGAGACCACTGAGTGGTAAAACATCTGCATCATGGTCCTGCAGAGACCACTGAGTGGTAAAACATCTGCATCATGGTCCTGCAGAGACCACTGAGTGGTAAAACATCTGCATCATGGTCCTGCAGAGACCACTGAGTGGTAAAACATCTGCATCATGGTCCTGCAGAGACCACTGAGTGGTAAAACATCTGCATCATGGTCCTGCAGAGACCACTGAGTGGTAAAACATCTGCGGCGTGGTCCTGTAGACGTTAAAGGACCTGAGTCTCCTCAGAAGAAAAAGTTGTTTCTGCTCTTTCTTGTAAGGTGTTTGTGTTAGCTGGCCAGTCCAGTTTATTGTCTAAGTGGACCCCCAGGTACTTGTAGCAGTCCACATTGTCCACCTTAGTACCCTTGATGTTGATAATAATAATGAATTTAATTTATAATGCACTTTTCATTAATAAAAATCTCAAAGTGCAACAAAGCAAAAATCAAATAAAACAAGTGATAGTATCAACTAAGATTAAAGACAGAATCATGTGGAGGCAGGATAGGCTCGCTTAAAAAGAAAAGTCTTTAAGCCGTTTTTGAAGTCAACCAGTGACTGTGGAGCTCTCAGGCAGTCAGGGAGAGAGTTCCATAGGTTGATAGGGTTGATCTTCCTGTACTCCACCTGCAGCGCTTTAGTTTTTCCAGTGTTGAGTTGCAGCTGGTTCTGTCCACCACACATCTGTACTGTATTCATCTTCCTGGTCACCAGTGACGCAGCCCACAATGGAAGAGTCATCCAGAACTTCTGCAGATGCAGGATCGTGAGCTGTACCTGAAGTCCGAGGTGTAGAGGGTGAACAGAAAGGGTGAGAGGACCGAGCCCTGAGGAGCCCCTGTGCTGCTCAGTGTGGTGTTTGAGGTGGTGTTCTGCAGCCGCACATACTGTGGCTGACCTGTGAGGTAGTCTCTGATCCAGGTGACCAGTGAGTCGTTCACCTGCACGTCCCGGAGCTACTGCAGAGTAGAGCAGGAAAGTGTGTAGCGCTTTGAGATTTGTGTTAATGAAAAGTGTGTTACAAATTAAATTCATTATTATTATTATTATTATTATTATTATTAAAAGCACTGGAGAAGTGAAAGAACATGACTCTGACAGCTGCCTGCCCTGTCCAGGTGCATGCAGGCTCTGTGCAGCAGGTAGATGATGGCGTCATTAACTCCGATGTGTGGCTGTTTGAGATATTTTGTTAACAGGGACACAGACGTCATTAAATGGTTGAATGAAATGTAATTCTTTATATTTAGGTGGAAGAGGGAAACCCAGATATTGTGTCATAATTTTTATTCTTTCCTTCTTATCAAAGAAATCATGAAACTTTCTTCTTACCTGACCAGTATACATTGTTTTTATTAAAAATGTTTGCTAGTTTTTGCTACTTTTTCTTTTTCTTTTGTCTATTGTTTAATGTTGTTTAATATTGTTTCTCCTACTCCGCTCCTGCTTCATGGAATATCTTACAAAAAGATCTGAAGCTCTCGACCTTGACCTCTCTAAATGGTTTTCAGAATCTGTTGGAATCCTGGCAAAAACCAATGCAGATTTGTTCCTGTCTTTGATTTTATACATATACCTTATAATGTTTTGCTAGTTTTTTGATACTTTGTTAAAAAAAATATATATATATTTTTTTTCTCTCTTTTGTTTTCTATTGTTTATTGTTTGTTTGTTTATTGTTTAAGGAAATTCTACCATTGCTGTTCATTGTTCTTTAGTTTTAGCAGGTCGCTTTCGTAAATGAGCCCATGAGGTTCAAAAGATTTACCTGACTAAATAAAGGTTGAATGAATGAATGAAT
>JBBPBX010009750.1:4586-37265 GCA_038048925.1 Garcialebias charrua | reverse complement strand
ACACTGCCTACAATCGTTGTTTTATTTATTTATTTATTTATTGTTTTTTAAAGTTTATTCATTTTACAAAATGAGATACAACAAATGACAAGCAAATGAAAAGAAAAAATATACAGTATAAGGTGTAAAACGAAAGGTAGCAGATGAAGAAAATATCTTATTAAAGGGGACCACACATGCAAAATTCACTTTTTAATGTTTTTTTTACTCAACTTTGGGTATTTACTTCATAAAAAAACAGTCCTAAGGCCAAAAAAATGCACCCAGTGGTTTATTTACTCTAAGTAGATTTATTTTACTGTGATAATTTAGGTTTCGTTTTGAAAACAATCGCGCTTGTGACGTCACAAGCGCTAGGACAACCCACCACAACCTGAGTCCAGCCCCTCACCTAGCAACCCCTGGTTAGGCTCAACCAGAGCCATATAAAGTGAGAGTTGCGACACTTCCATAGAGATCCGTTGTAAGAATGGAATGCGGAAGTCACGTGGGTCATGGAGGGGGCGATTTGTTCCATGCTCTGTTTAACAGTCTGACTCTGCCTGCAGTAGCGCTCCGTTGCCGCCAGAGGGCGCAGCTCCACAAGGTTTCCATGGCCGTTGTTTGGAACGATTGACTGCCAGTTGGCGACTTCAAAGAGTGTCAGAACTCTCTATATATACGGCTCTGGGCTCAACCCACTTCTGTATTAAACACATGACTGTTGTTTTTCATGATTTCATCTCATCTTTTGTTTATATGTTCTTAATTTCATGTGTACAGCACTTTGTTGCAGCTGTGGTTTTTTTAAATGGCTTTATAAATAAAGTATAATTGTTATTTTTATGTTTTAGTTCAATTTTTAGTGTATTTGCGATCGCTCCCAACGCGCAGCCGGCAAAAATTAAACGAGCGGACCCCCGGCGTAGGGACCAGCGGCAACGGGACCCTCTTCTGGCGCGATGGAGCGGAGCTTCAACTGTACAGCCTCGCTGCAGCCTCGCAGCAGCGAGGACCTTCTCCTTACGGATTAATTTACGGGAGACACTTGGTGAACTTTGTTGTCTTGACTGGAACAGCGATAACTCCCAAAATCCCGCGTGCAACGAGCGGAGCTGGCGAACACCGGAAGAGGAACAAGCTAACATTAGCTTCGGATTCGGGTGGTCTCATGCTAAAAGGAGCAGCAAATTGCGGCGCGCTCAGACGGGTTTCGGTAAGTTATCTTAAGCTACACTGTAATCCCAAATTTTCATTTACATAATAAGTCAAGCTATTATTACTAATCTTTTTGTTATTTTGCAAAAGGCGGGACCATTACCTAACAATATGTGAATTGTACACTTCTCAATCTGAGTATCTGCTTTACTAATGGCTCTGAGTGCAGACACCTCTCATTTACATGTTTTTACTGGTTTGGGGCAGGGCTTGTCAGTGAACACGTCACCTGCCTGGTGCACAGTAGGTGGCGGTATGCACCTAACAGTTGTTTGCGATCCGCCATAACTCAATAGAAGAAGAAGAAGAACCATGAGCTCAGTGCATGTTTCTCCTGACTGTTTGCTGCAAAATCTCATTACTGTGACGAAGTGCTGAAATCAGGTCAGTCTGGTTGATGTAACAGTTTATTGACACATGTTAAGTGCTCAAATTTGATTCCGTTTTTATTGCACTTGCTAGTAAAATAACGTTTTTGTGTGCTCATGTTAACGATGGCTAATGTTTCACCGGAGTGTCAACTGCATCATTTTTGCCCTAAATTATAGCTACAGTACTTTGTAGTTGATCATCCTTTGTTGTTATTTCGGGACTGATTGAATTAGTACCGGTAGTTAATGCCTGTAGCAAACACAGAGAGCCCTCACAGAGAGCTAATGCTGTTAGCAGTTAGCTTTATGCTAGCTTCCTGTTGCATACAGAATAATTTACCGCATGGTTTAATTTTTTTTTTACTTCGACAGGGATTATTCAAACCAAGGGCTGTTGGTTCTTACAATCATTCCTGGTGATATAGTGAATTTTGCTTATATTCTGTGTTAGTTCATTAAATTATTATTTTCTCTTTTTTTTTTTCTTTGGTCTAACCGCCATATTGGATTTGTGCGCCGAATAGAAGATAAAACCTGTGGAGACATCAACACCAAGCCTTCTGATGAAACGCCGGCCTGCACTCTTCACTAATAAGCAGGTACACATATTATTCTGATGGTCATTTGCTCTCCAGTTGAACAGCACACTAATTTCTTTTTTTTAATTTAAATTTTTTTATTTGTATGCATTCTAAAGGATTGTGGAAAAAGACCTGCTGCAGGAATTTTATTCTGTCCGTCATGATCACACCACCAGTCTTATGGAAATGAGGGGCAACGTGGCTGAACATTTGGCACAGCTTTTGCAGAAAATGAAGGTAATACTGGGTCAAAACAAATTGTCTGTGTGTATGTATGAGACTTTTCCCTTCAACATATCGATCAATTTTCTGTCTTCTATTTTCTGCCAAATAGAAGACAAGACACAATGTCGACCTAACATTTGGAGGGAGGACATTGTGGAGACATCACCACCGAGCCTTTCTGATGAAACGCTGGTCTGCACACTTTACTAATAAGCAGGTACACATAATATTCTAATGGTCATTTGGTCTCCAGTTGAACAGCACACTAATTTCTTTCTTTTTTTTTTTTTAATTTGTATGAAATTCTAAAGGATTGTGGTAAAAGACCTGCTGCAGGAATTTTATTCTGTCCTTCATGAGCACACCCTGACTAACCCTGTGTTTATGTGCAGTGACGACTGCGATGGTCCCATATTAAATAATATCATTATATAAAAACATCCAATTTAGAAGTTTTCCTATTTCAGTCAAATAGTGACAAAATGGACCAAGAAGATCTCTCAAATAGTCCTTAGACCAATACTGATTTTACAATGTTTATTGTTAGAAAAATTCAAAATGCTTGACCAAGCAGTAGTTATCATTATGTTGGCATAAACTGTATTTGATACAATGCCTGTTTTGTCATGGTGGTCTGTTGTAGTTCAGCAATTTTATTCCCTAATGGTTGTATTTATGGCAATTATTTTTTGTTTATCTTCAGGATGGTGATGAGTTCTTTGGCCAAATGGACGTTGGGACCTTGTTGCTGAATCCTGAAGGTGCCCCCCCACCCCCAACATCAGATCTTCACCCGGCGAGCCTGAACATCGTCAATGAGGGTGAAATTTTTTGTGGAAAAGCTCATGACCCTGCCAGAAGCTGTGAGTCTCCTTTTTAGGCTCACATATGAACTCCATGTAAACTACCCAAAGAAAATCAGAAATACTGTACCCTCCTGTTCATTCAACAGGTACTGTACAGTATTTTTTTCTTCTTCCCCATTTGGGAAGTATTGAGTTGAAGCTGAGAATTCAAACAGAAAATTCAACTTGTGTAAAAACGCTGCAGGTGCTCTACTTTTGGTTAGGTGGGAAAAAAATCCTATTTAGCAGCTAGAAGTTTA
Source organism: Garcialebias charrua (assembly GCA_038048925.1). Taxonomy (NCBI): domain Eukaryota; kingdom Metazoa; phylum Chordata; class Actinopteri; order Cyprinodontiformes; family Rivulidae; genus Garcialebias; species Garcialebias charrua. The sequence goes on along the minus strand of JBBPBX010009750.1, from coordinate 33,786 downwards.
TTGTTTTACTGCTGAAGTTTAGTTTGTAGCCGTCTTTCAAATACAAACATAATGTGAAGTGAACAAGTGTTGTAATGTAACTGTTTCACAGAAACTTTCCTGTTCATCATTACTTGTTTTAAACAATTGTTAGTGCCACCATGCTAGTTATTTTTTTTGTTAATTTTTTAAATTATTATTATTATTATTTAAAATGTTTTGGTTTTTTTTTTTATCATTAAGGCTTCCAAATAAAAGAACTGTACGGACACTTTTTTTTAAAAGACAATTTACCTGTCGAAGCCATTGAAGGGTTCCATGTTAGTCTTTTGACCAGATTAATGATGTAAATGATAAAGGGTACCTCAGATCATAAGATGTTATGCATGTTCCCCTTTGCACAAGATATTAACATTCTTAATTTCACCTATCAAAGTAAAATGGTTAATTTGGTAAAATGTTTGAAAATCCATTTTTGTAAAGGCTTAAATGCAGAATTGTATTGACTTAGCACTTTACTCAGATTTAGTTTTGTACTAAAGTTTAAACTCTTGAACATGGTGAAATGTGTACTCAGCTTTACATGTTTAAAATGTTACTATTGCACTATTTTTGCAATAAATTTGTGAAAAATAAATTAAATTGTCATTTTTTTGTGTAAGAAACAACAGGTAGTATACAGACAATTATTGTGTAATGTTAAAAAATCTAATTTATTATTATTATTAGTATTTCTAACTAATAAAGATGAGAAATGAATACTGATAAACATGAGAAACAAATACTGATCATCATGGGTAATGATTACTGATATATATGATTAATGGTTGAGTTAATTACTCGTAAACAATGGTTTTAAAAACTTGACTTTTTTAGCACAAGATTATCTTGGACACAAGACTTAATGTAAACAGAGCTTGATTTGTTTAGTTTTTGATTTTGTAAAAACTGGAGATCCCCTCGCAATCGCTTTCCACATTCTGCTTTAGTAATGATTACTAATTTGGGTTTACAGTGTAGCACTAACAGTAAGTCAAATGAGTAATAAAAAAAGAGCTAATTTTAAAACAACAACACATTACAGATACTGGCTGTTACAGAGGGCGTAAACACCTGCACAACGATCTTGGACTCCATCGCTCCTCTCAAACAGGCATCTTCAAAAAACAGACCATCACCATGGCTCAACGAAACGACGCGAGCTCTTCGACAACGTTGCAGACAAGCAGAGCGAAAATGGAAGCGTGACCGGCTTCATGTATCTCAGGGAATACTGAGAGACTGTCTCTGTGAGTATGATAACGCTGTGAAACAGGCCAAGTCACAGTACCTCTCCAACTTAATCTCCACCAGCTCCAACCGGCCGAGGACGCTTTTCAGCACACTCCAGTCTGTCATCAATCCATCTGTCGATGTTCTGAAAACTGCCACACAGTCTACCTGTGATGACTTTCAGAGCTATTTTGTCAACAAAATAGACTCTATCAGGCAGAACATTGTCAGTTCATCCAACACCATCCTGTCATGTACCTCTACAATAACCACTGCTGTTTTTGACCAGTTTGATCTCGTCTCACTGCCTCAACTCACCAAGGTGGTTCAGCAGATGAAACCAACAAACTGTTCTCTGGACATCATTCCCTCTAAAATGTTCAAACAATGCTTTGATGTAATTGGTCCTTCTGTTTTGTCATTTATCAACAGCTGTCTAACTTCAGGTTATGTGCCATCTGCTTTCAAACATGCTGTGGTCAGGCCTCTTCTAAAAAAACCAGGCCTAGATCCTACAGCTCTCTCTAATTTCAGGCCAGTTTCCCATCTGTCATTTCTATCAAAGGTCCTAGAAAAGATTGTTTTTATTCAACTTCAATCTTTTCTAGAACTCAACAACCTGTTTGAAAAATTTCAGTCAGGTTTTCGAGCTCGTCACAGCACTGAATCTGCACTGCTCAAAGTACAGAATGACATTCTTCTGTCTCTGGATGCAAAAAACCCTGCACTGCTGGTGATGTTAGACCTCTCAGCAGCTTTTGACACCGTCGACCATCAGGTACTAATCAACCGCTTGTCTCAGCAGGTTGGCCTCCAGGGAGCTGTGCTTGAGTGGTTCAAATCTTACCTGTCTGGGAGAACTTTCTCTGTCATGATAGGCGATCTGTCCTCCTCTTCATCAACCCCTCTGACCTCCGGCGTACCACAGGGATCTATTCTAGGGCCAGTCCTCTTCTCTCTTTACATGCTGCCATTAGGATCAATCATCACACGTCATAACCTGTCTTTTCACATGTATGCAGACGATTTACAAATCTATCTGCCAGTCACTCCCAACCCCTCACTCAGTTCAAACACTCTTGTCAACTGCTTAAATGACATTAAGCACTGGCTCTCTCAAAACTTCCTCCACCTAAACACAGATAAAACTGAATGCATTTTGTTTGGTGCACCTGATGACACCAGCAACATCCTTCCCTGTCCCAGTGTTGGTTTTCCCCTCCCCCACTTCAACTCGGTGGTCAGAAATCTTGGAGTGCAGTTTGACTCCAATTTAAAGTTTGATAAACAGATCAGTTCTGTTGTCAAGACCAGCTTTTTCCAACTCCGTCTGCTCTCCAAAGTCAAGTCATTTCTTAGTCGTGGTGATCTGGAGAAGGCCATCCATGCCTTTGTGACCTCCAGACTTGACTATTGTAATGCTTTGTATCTTGGCATTAATCAATCCTCCATCTCCCGTTTACAGCTTGTACAGAACTCTGCCGCGCGCTTTTTGACCAACACACGAAAATATGAACACATCACTCCTGTCCTGTCCTCTCTACACTGGCTCCCAGTTCAGTTCAGGATACAGTTCAAGTTGCTGCTGTTTGTTTTCAAAGCTCTGAATGGACTTGCTCCCCTCTACATCTCAGAACTTCTGAAAGCCCATCAGCCTGGCAGGGACTTACGATCTGCCAGTCAACACCTGCTGGAGGTGCCTCGCTCGAGGTACAAGCAATGGGGAGACCGGTCATTTTCTGTTGCCGGCCCAAAAGCCTGGAACAGCCTCCCCCTTGAGCTGCGTGCCACCTCTGATCTGACTCTGTTCAAAACCAAACTGAAGACCCACTTGTTCAAAAAAGCTTTCAGTGTGTAACTTTTATTATTTTGTATTTTAGTATGTAGCATCTTTATTTCAATTGCATTTTTATTTCACTTGTTCAAAAAAGCTTTCTGTGTGTAACTTTTATTACTTGTGTTATTTTAGTATGTAGCATTTTTTATTTCCATTGCCTTCTTTTATCGCTGTGGTTTCTTATTCTATTTTCATTGATCTATTGTTCCCGTTTATTTTTCTTTTTATCCTGTTAAGCACCTTGGTCAATGCAAGGCATTGTGGAAGGTGCTATACAAATAAAGTTTATTATTATTATTATTATTAAACAGATCGTTGAAGGGCGTGGACTTCAGAACTAGTATCAGAAACCGGACGTTCAAAACGAAAGTTAAAAATGGCAGAATTAAAAAGGGTATAATTAATTATCTAAGAATTATTTTGTGTATTAAAATGAATTAATATTGTCAAGATAGCACACAGACATAACATAAAAATTTTAAAGACCTATATGTGGTCTCCTTTAAATCTGCTCCTTATCTATCTAATACAAACTAATTGCTCTCTAATAACAAAATAAGTGAATAACTCAGTTAACCATCAATTATATGGATTACTCAAATACATTCAATTATACTTGTTTAACAATTCAACTTTGATAATTTTCTTAAAGACAGGAATTGATTTAGCTTCCTTAAATACTGACTTTAAACTATTCCACAAACTTACGCCTTGTATTACGGTAGTTCTTCCCTTTAAACTTGTTCAGAACTGTGGTTTAACAAACACATCTTTACCCTTAAGATTGTATCAGCTTGTTCTTTTCACAAAAAAACTTTGGATATTTGACGGTAGTGTATTATTATGAGCTCTATACATAAGTAACAAAATGTTATAATCGACCAAATCATAGAATTGCAGTAGCTTCATTTGAGAAAATAATACACCAGAAGGGTGACAATAATGTTTTCTTGTTATAATTCTCACAATCTTTTTTTGCAAAATAAAAATAGGCATTGTGTTGCTATTGCATGCTTTTCCCCATACACTTACACAATAAATCAAATGTGGCACAATCAATGAATTATATAACAGATACAAAGCTTTTATCATTTAGTAGATATCGAACTCTGTAAAATACTGCAATTGATTTAGATATTTTTGTTTTGACTAGATTTATATGTTGTTTCCATGATAGATTATCATCAATAATAACACCCAAGAATTTTACCTCATTGACTGCGTATTTCTGAGTCATCGATAAAAAATGGTTTTAAAGGGTTAACCAAAAGTTAACTTCATTTTATTTATTTTTCACAACAAACTTTAAACGTATTATAGATGAGTCATTTGCTGTTAGTTCTCAGTCAAAAAAGTCCTTATAGTCGAGATGTTCTTGTTTTTGTCCCGTTGTATAAATAAACAGAATATTTATAAGAATCAACGCGTTTCTGTGACGATCTCTCTTTAAAGATGAGAGATTAGGAAGGAGCTGAGATTTCCTGTTTTGAGGGGGGGTGGCAGCAATTATTGTAAAATGAAAAAGATGGGGGGTATGATTCATCACTTGCCAAGTGTGGCACTTTAATTTGCATCTAAATCTGTCGTCTAATGGGGAGAAGCATCGTTACTGTACGCAGCAGCTGAGGGGAGAGCTGCCGTCTCTGCTGCTTTCAGTCCATACTTTTATGCTTTTGTTTTATAAAATGACGTTGCGAGTTTAATTTAGTTTTTGCAGAACATGCTTCAGAGCCTATAGGCTAATGTGGAACACCGATGTTTAAGATTTGTCCCCACGCGAGTCATTAAGTCCTCGTCTACACTCTAAATGTTCAGTTTGTTTGAAATGAACAGTTTTGTTACTGAATTAATGTTTTTTTTTAAGTTTAAGTTGATTTATTTAAAAGACATGATGATGCACATTATTCAACCTTGAGGACAATGATGTAAATGTGACAGATTTAGACACGCTAATTATTGTCAGAATTATGAACTCATTAGATCTACAGCTGATTGAATTTCATTCCATTTAAAGATGGCTAACACAACAATAGATATAACGCCATCATAAACCCATTCTGGGAAATGGCTGCACAAACCAGTCTGTCTTTATGGTCCCTCTGGCCGTTCGTAATTCACAGACGGAGCCGACCACAGATGTGAGCTTTCAGAAATGAAGCAGAGCTGAACCAAAAGAGAAAATCATATGGTAATTAATTAACTCGTTTAAATTATCTTTTTTTTTTAAACTATTATTTTAAAATATCTACAAAGTTTTTGTCATCACTATTCTGTATGTAATAAATCTGTTGCTCTTGTGAGTGGTTGGTTCATCACATTACTGAGCTGCAGCACTGTGGCTTGCTTTTTCACAAGACGGCTGGTTCGCCTCTGGTACTACTAAACTTGGCGGCACAGAGCTGCACCAGAGGTGGGCTGGCTTCGACCCCCATCGCCACCTCGGTTCATTCAGAAGAGACACTGAGGCGGTCAGAACACATTCCTTAAAGGACAACACCCACCGTGACAGTAACAATTCACCATATTGGACAATTACTGTAGTAGAATATGATGTCTATTTTCATTTTTGCATTTGGGCCAGGCAAGTGTTAAAAAAAAAAAAAAAAAACGGAGTCACGGAAGAATCCGGAAACCCCGCCGATGATTGCCGAATGACGTAAAAAAAGGCTCCAGTCAGAAGGTACTGAGTGAGTTCTGATGGAGTTTTATGAGAGTGATGATGATTTCAGTGCTAAAACCTCACTTCACCCGCTGCTGCAGCCGCGGACACACCGTCACCCGCGCGGTTACAAACAGCAGACACACACCGCTCTACCACTTTGTTATGCTAACTAGCCACAGGATAGCGACACAGATTTTCGTGAAAAAATGGCGTGAATATTACCAAACTATGGTACATTTAAAAGCCTGCTCTATTATTCATTCTGCTCTGATGTCAAAAATCAAATTGAGCAAAATTGTTACCTGCAAAACCTCCCGATTTCTCATGTCGAGGTGTGAGCCTTCTTCGCTCGTCGGTCCACTTCATAAATCCATTATGAATTATTTTGATTTTGGGGAAACGATGAACACTAACGCCATCCTTCGAGGTATTGCAGCAGAACTGGGCAACACATCGTTTTTATTAGTTGTATAACTACTCTGGTCAGAAATCAGGAAGCTGTAGATGCATGATGCTCCGCCTGCATTCAAGGCGGATACTTTAGTGACGTCAATGCCCATATATGGAGAGGGAAACATTAGGCCGCTGCATTAAAAACTCCTTTAAATCATGAAATAACACATTTAGCGTTATTTCTCTACAATATCAATAAACGCTCCTGTTTTGTTATTTAAATCACTACTAAATATTAAAGCTGCACTATGTAACTTTGTAGTGCAGTCTGTAACTTTTCTAACAATATATTTTTAACATATTTCTTCACTCTGTCACTATCTACTGACAGACTGGTGTTAGACAAAGTAATCTCTGAAAAAAACTATAGTCCCCTTGCTTCTCTATCAGCATTTATAAAAACACTAAAAACACAGAGTGACCCGCCGTTAACCAGCCAATAAAAACAGAGTTTGTAACCAGCCAATAAAAACAGAGCTTGAATTTGAATCAGCCAATAAAAACAGAGCTTGAATTTGAATCTCAGCAGAGCCTCCCCCTCAGAGCCATATATGGCTCTGAGGGGGAGGGATCAGAATGCTTTGCCTGTTGAAAATTTTTCTAAGTTCTGCTCTACAGAAAGTTACACATAGCACCTTTAATGGCGATGCAATTTGAAAACATGGTGGGTCATGGACTTTAGTGAATGTTAGGCGTTTTATTATTACAGGTAGTCCCCGACTTACGAGCAAGTTCCGTTCCTGCGAGGCTCTCGTAAGGCGAAATCTCGTACGTCGGAACACGAAACACGTGTTCTCGTAAGTCCGGATTTTCGGTCATAAGTCGGAAAATTTATGCTAGCGCTACTACGAACACTCGTTTTTCATCACATATGTTCATACTAGTTCATAAACATGCTCAGAAACTTGTTTCCAAACGGTTAGCCAACACACTTTCATCTAAAAACACATAAAGGTGCTGTATTTTCTGTATGTTCTTTACAAATTTACTGTTCGTTCGCCAGCTCGTAAGTCCGGAACCTCGTATGTAAGAGCGCTCGTAAATCGGGGACTACCTGTATATATATATATATATTTTATTTTTTTTTATTTTTTTTTTGTCTGCAGTCATTGGCAGGATGAAACTAAAGAATCACATCTGATAAACAATAATCAAAGATCACAAATTTAAGAAAATTACTTGATCTGGTTGAGTCAGTGAACCGGCCCTAAATCACAAGTGGGCTAAAATAACTATTAACCTGTTGCATGTGAGTTTTCCTCAATTAAAATATTTTCTCTGTAGCTATAATCTAATTTTAGCACTTTGAGATTTTCATTAATGAAAAGTGCGTTATAAATTGAATTCATTATTATTATTATTAATCTGTATCATTTGGACTTTTTTAAAAGTCTAAACAGTTGGCACCGGGTATCTTGTATCTTGGAAAAGAGCCACCTGCATCATGAAAGACCCCACTCACCCAGCACACACACTCTTTGCCCCACTCCCCTCAGGACGGAGGTTGAGGAGCATCAAATGTAGAACCACTAGACTGAGGAACAGCTTCTACCCTGAGGCTGTTAGACTCATGAATAAATAAATAATAAGAATAATCACTGCAAAATATCACATCATGCTGATGCTGATCTGTTTTCTTGTTGCTGTGTTCATCTGTGACCATCTGCTCATAAAGACTCATGTTCGTGCTGCTGTTTGTAATGATGTTTTTCTATTACTCTAGGGCTTAGTGTATTTCTAGTTGGATGTTTTTCTTAGTTCATATCCTAGATGTTATTACTGTTTTTCTCTTACATTTTGTTGTTGGATGTAACTGGGACCCTGTGTACATAATCTCATTTCATTACATGTACTACATGCGGTGCAAATGACAATAAAGACTCTCTGACTCTGACTTGTGGGATCCAAATGTAGTGCAGACATTTATCCTGGTTCTGATCGATGAGTCACTTCCAGTTGTGTTTTGATACAAACTTTTTTTTTATTTTTACTGTAAGTGGAAAGAAATGTTGCAGCCACGGCGGTCGGTGGAGCTGCTGCTCGACTTGTTTGCTTCTCCGTGTGAAGAACGCCTCGTTATTAAACGGTGACACTGAGCGGGACCTGAGACGTAAACGACTCTGTTTAATTGCCCGGAGTGCAACGTGGCGGCGGCTCCTCCTCAGGTGTTACGCAAGGATTGATCGGGAAAAATGGAGCGCTTATAAGTCAGGACAGGGCCCGTCTACTCTATAATAGAAGTATAACGAGGGAGAGGAGGAGAGCACGCAGGAAGCAGATTAATGAGAGGAAAAAACAGCAGCAGCTAAATAACGCCAGCGGCAAGTGACTCACCTGCATCCACATCAGGCTGCACATAGTCCTCAGGTTGTTGGACATAATTCTGTTACACAACATGAAGACACGTCTTTATTAAATTTAAAGCACGTACGAAGGCCAGGCTCAGGTTGAGAGGAAGGTCAGATTGAGAGGGAAGCCACTAATGGTGACAGAGGAGCCGAGTCTGAAGACCTGAGACTTCTTCACACAGAGAGCCTTATCAGGAGATTAATATTGTATATTGGCATTTTCTAATTTGTTCCCCTGTAATTAATGGAGTGGTTTTAATGAAGCTCACGGGGTTATAAAACCTAAACGGTGTGTAATTAGAGTCACAATCGCTGTTGTGTTCATTAGCAAAGGACAGAGGACCCTCATTTTAAATCTATAAATCGTATAGAAAAGCAGTCATCTACAGAACTTACATGATCCTTGTAGAACCTCCTTTAGCACCAATAACCTGGTTGGGGTTTCCTGTAGGACTTGGATCAGTCTCTTTCCAACATAGTTTCTGTTCATTGCACATGCTGGTTCCTGCACAGCTGTTGTGAGTCCCACCACTGTGTTCTGTCTCTGACTGGACCCTTGCAGAACCGTGATTCTTTTCACTTTGAGCTGTTCTGTTGTGGATCTGCTGCTCTTTGGGATCATGGTTCTGTGGTGGTTCGGTCAGACGACCTCACATTTCAGATGAAAGATGAAACTTTACAAACTTATGATGGACTCAAATCCTGTTTTTGTTTTTTTTTTGTTCTTCCAGACCTGCACATTGTCACCGATTCTGTTCGTAACTTTTATGGACAGAAATTCTCGGTGCAGGTTCGGGTTAGTGTCAGGATTCCAGCTCTGCTATTTGCAGATGATGTGGTTCTGTTGGCGTCATCATGTTGTGATCTTCACTCTCTCTGGAGTCGTTCGCAGCTGGGACGAGGATCAGTACCTCCAAGTCTGAGACGATGGGCCTCAGGCAGGCCTGTCACAATAAACAATAAATCAATTAATTCAATAAATCAATTAATCCCATGATGAATCAAAGTTATCGACCTGAATTTCATTTCTCGGCTTTATCGTTTCTTCGTGTCTCTCTTTCAACTGAAGACACTGGATGAAAACTCCGGTGCTCTTCACTGACCCCTCCCTTTCTCTTTTCCTGTTTTTTTAATCGTCCAAAATCGCATTTTTGGATCGTTAAAAGCAGCTAAGCTGAGAAGCTAAGCTAACAGACCGACCTCAGGGAAAAAACCTCTGTCTTGTTGAAGCTCCAAAATTCATGGTTAAAGTGAGACTAAACCCAGGTCAGTGTTGCCAGGTGAGAAATGTAGGATTATCGTACTAGAGCCCTAAAATTATCGTATTTTGAGGGAAATTATCGTACACCCATCAAAACCAAAATAACAAGTATGCACTATAGTCACTCTGTTGTTGAATTGCGTCTAACAGGCACTCACAGCGTTGTGGCATCAGTACGGGTGGGAACCATAGACAATAATACGTATTAATGTCTGGTGGCAACTAATGAGCCCGCCCCCCCGCGCTTCTTGTTTTGTTTCATGGCGGTTTTAATTTAATAACTCAACTAAATTCTGTCTATTAAGTTTGTATTTTCAAGGAAATAATAACTTGATCTTTAGCTTTAATGATATCACTACTAAAAACATCCCTAATTGTAAATTTAATATTAATTTTATTTATTTATTTTTGTTAATGCATTCTTTGTTTCATACCCTGGACATCCCATAAAGACATGTTGAACCGTTTCAGGGAGATTGCTGGTGCACATGTCACAAAAAAGTCCTGTTGCAAGCTTTCCAATTATTTTTAAGAGATTTATTAAGGTCTGTGTGTCCTGTTCTAATGCAAGTAAGTTTCTGTTTCTTCCTGCTTTCCTTGTATATCCTACCTTTTTTGTTGTGTAAATGTCTTCCTGTATCAGTAATGTCCCAGGTTTTCTGCCATATTTTCTTAATATATTTCTTAATTATCATTTAACATTTATATAAATGTTCTCTCATTTTCATCACTTCTTCTTCCAGACCGGTGTCACACGAGACACGGCTCTGCTTTTTCTTTTTTTCTAACTCATGGGGCGGGCGCAGCGGGCTATTCAGCCAATCATGGCCCTTGTTGTGAGGTAAACGGATGCACGTCACTCTTAGGTCACATTTAGAAAAGCACGATTGGCTGGAATTTCAAGATGCATTCAGGGTTCACAAAAAAACTCCGACAGACAGTTGCGGCAGGCTGATGGAAACCGATCACAACTACACATTCAAGGAACGGTCAAATTATCGTATTTTTGGCCTTTTTCGGGATTATTGATCGTACATCGTACAGAGGGCAAAATTATCGTACAAATACGATAATTATCGTACACCTGGCAACACTGGACTAAACCCAGGTTGAGACGGTAACTCCTCCTTCCAAAATCTCCCTGAAAATGGGCGTGTCGAGAGACAAGGAGGGGTGGAGGTAGAGTTGTGCTTTTGTTCACGCCTCCACCTGCAACAACCTAAAACAAATTAAACCTCTAGCCAACAACATACACCAAGCAACAACAAAGAATAAACATGTAGATGTATTTATCTATTCCACCCATTCCATCCAAAACCAAAGGCCTAAAAAAATGAAAATGAAAAGAAAAATAAAACCGCTTGTCAGGAGTGAAATGCAGCATTTCCATATAAGGTATGCACTTCTCATCTCTGCAGGGGATTGGCTCTGCTTGAACCACCTGTGTGACATCACACATGAGCAGACATGTCACACATGAGCGTTTGCACAAATAAGAAAATTAAGGTGTAATCCACCAGTTCAACCCATAGAACTACCGTAAACACATTTTTAGACCAAATATTGCCAAATATTGCCAATTTACACAGATATGCACAATTATGTGAGAATAAACACAGCCATAGTGCTAGATAACATTTTAAACACATTCTAGGGAGTTTATCAGCTAAAAAAAGTTAATTTTGGGTTTAGTCGCACTTTAAAACCAGTGCCTTCTAGGAATGTGCGATATGGCCTAAAATTCATATCACGATATGTATTGTAAAGGGTGGCGATAACGATATATATCACAATATGTTTTTGGTATAAAACTTGCAATAGGAATGGAAAAAAAAGCATAGGGTGTCCTTTTGCCATAATTTATTTTGAAAACTGCTATACCACAAAATAATCTCTATTAAGAAAATTTCACTACTAGGTCCAGAGAGTTTTTAAATAATTAACAACTCAAGCATTAGGCTTCTTTCTTGTAGTGCAAAACAGTGCAAAATATATCTTGTGTAGTTTTAGCCATAAGTTTTAAACTAAAGAATATGTTGTTAACTCTTAACAGTTTCCAATATTGTCACTTAAGAAATGAACAGTAACAGAGCAGCATTTTACACTGAAAACACTTCACCCTCCAACCCTCTAGAGGGCGTCTCCTTCAGCTTTAAGGAGAGCTGACAAGGCAACCAGTTTCCTCTGTGGCTTTGACCAGAGGGTCTCGCAGTAAAATCACACAACACAGCGTTCTGTTCACAGATCAGAGGGCAGCTTTCTCTAAAGCTGACCAACGTTTAATTTAACTTTCGACAAAAAAAACCCCCAACAACTTTCAACAGAACGCAGCGTTTTGCGAATGCGTCCGAATATGGCAAACTACGGCAAGCCGGACGAAGTTGGCTTATAGCTTCTCTACTTAGCACTCGAAGAAAAGATTTAACACCACTTACGCACAGTTTTCAACACAAAAAAAGTATCGATTAACTCTGACAATTTTGATTGTACACTTCAACACCACTTATGCACAGTTTTAAACTAAAAAAAGTAAAGATTAAATCGGACAACTCGGATTTTCTGCGGTTAGCCGGTAGAAGACAGATCCCCATCGTAGGCTAAATTTCTATCGTTTCTGCCGTATATCGTAAATATCGCGCATCCCTAGTGCCTTCATGTAAAAAGTTGTTTTTCTCTGCAAAAAGAAGCTAAAAACTTATTTTAAACTTAACTTGTTTTAAAATGCTATGCTAAAGAGCTCATACCACACTGAGCGTCCGCCATTTTGAGAACCAAAGAGAGACAGCCCATGTCGTGTCAAGGGGCCTCCCTCCCATTTTTCTTAGAGATACGTTGCTCGCTCCCTCACTATCCATCCTTTGGTTCAAACAGTCTTATACTGCCATTCGGTGGTCAAAAAAGGTACTACACACAAAAATTAACCAACATTTCTTTTTAAATTTTACAATAATTAATAATTATTGTCAAATTTCAAACAATATTATTGTTTATCACAATAATTTCTGAGACAATTAATCGCCCAGCAAAATTTGTTATCGTGACAGGCCTAGCCTCAGGATGGACTGCCCTCTCCGGGTTGGGGTGAGGTTCTGCCTCACGTGGAGGAGTTCAAGTATCTCTGGGTTTTAATCATGAGTGAGGGAAGAATGGAGAAGGAGGTCGACAGATGGGTCTGTGAAGATTCTGCAGTGTTGTGGACGCTGCACTGGTCCGTTGTGGTGAACTCCCTCCCTCCCTGATGACCTGAGAGCTCCACAGTCACTGGTTGACTTTAAAAGCGGCATTAAGACTTTTCTTTTTAAGCAAGCCTATTCTGCCTCCACATGATTTTATCTTTGATCTTAGCTGATATCTTTATTGATTTTACTTGATTTTATCACTTGTTTTATTTTTATTTATTTTTTAAGCAAGCCTAAACATACATGATTTTATCTTTGATCTTAGTCGATATTATTGTTGATTTTATTTGATTTTATCACTTGTTTTATTTTTATCTTTACCTTGTTACACATTGTAGCACTTTGAGATTTTTATTAATGAAAAGTGCATTACAAATTGAATTCATTATTATTATTATTATTATGAAGAGGGAGCTGAGCTGTAAGGAGCAGCTCTTTGTTTACCGGTTGGTCTACGTTCCAACCCTCACCATGGTGAGAAATAAATCTGGCAGAATGTGACCGCCTCATGTGGAGTTATTATCCTGCATAATCTCAAATAAATAAATAACTACCGTACACATTGAGCCAGTCATTCCTCCCAGATGAAATACTTTCAAACAAATGTGCTTTTTGATCAAAACAAATGGTTTATTTTTGAGAATTTATTCCAGTCTCTTTGACAACACAACTCATTCAGGTTAATGCAGTCTCTTGGCTATTTTACCTTTTATTTATTAATTCCCTTTCCTTTTGGCAGTGATTGGGTAGGGATTATTATTATTTTTTTTATTTTTATTTTTTCCTTTGGTGTGGATTATAATGTACATGTTGCAACTCAGATTGACTAAGTTTAATAATGTCTTCACCAATGGTGACATGCAAATATTTCATTATCATCTTTGCTGTTTAATGATATTCTGTTTGTTTTTTTGTTGAAAAAAAAAATGAAAAATTCAATAAAAAGATCTTGAATTTGAGAATTTAAAGTGAGAGTAGCCTTGTCCGCCTGTTTGTTTCTTATTTTTATCTCTGTCTCTGATTAGCTGGAAAGTGCTGATTTTTCACGTGTTGACCCTAAACGTCTCGTCCTCCAGAGTTCAATCACGATTAAATGAAAACCCAGAACGGAACCTGAAGTTATCAAACCGAGCCACTAATCCTGCGCCGTAGTCTAAACCTCTGCAGAGTGCCAGAAGATTATTTTTTTATTAATGCTCTTATACCTAAACCTTAGAATTGAGCAAGGTCGCAGCTGCTTTCTGTCTCTGCTGTAAATACAATGTCCTTGGTTTGACTGGAGGGCCCGGAGCGCAGCACCCGCCTATCAGCTCAGCAGGTAATGGGCTTTTCCACCACAGTCACATTTTCATCTGTTATTGTTGGGCAGGCGCCGGTGCTACTCAGAACGTTAACAAGGACTCTGGTCTCTCCTTCAAACCAAACCAGCATACACTAAAGCAGAAGCAAAGTTGTTGTTGTTTACTCCTGTTTGTTTCCTGCCGTGACACGTCGGCTCCTTCTCCTCTAACATCAGCAGCTGATCATACGCTGCTGCTGAAGAGCCTGTAAAGGCAGATTTACGGCCTCGAGTGCATTTGTTCAAGCAGGTTTAAAGTACCGGTAGTTTCATCGGATCTTTCCAGGACGATCCTCTAAGTCTGGGTCAGAGTTACTGCAGGAGTTCAGTGTTTCATCACCATGGGCCTTGTTGGGATGTTTAGAGGATTTTCAAGATAATCTTATAACAGTTGTGGTTTGATTATAATGTAATTAAAATCTAATTATTTTCTAGATCCATTTTATCTGATGGAAAGTCTCAGTTTGGAATAAATTATATTATTTTATGTTGTTCAAAATTGAAGACAAACCAGCCGCTAGGAGCACAAGTCAGTGTTTCTCTCATGGAGTTTCTGCAGTGGCGGAGACACATTTTAGACATGTTAGACTAGTACAGGACATGTTAGACTGGTACAGGACATGTTAGACTGGTACAGGACATGTTAGACTGGTACAGGACATGTTAGACTGGTACAGGACATGTTAGACTGGTACAGGACATGTTAGACTGGTACAGGACATGTTAGACTGGTACAGGACATGTTAGACTGGTACAGGACATGTTAGACTGGGCGGCCGTGGCGTAGTGGTAATGGCAGTCGTCTCCCGATCGGAAAGTTGGCGGTTCGACTCCCGGGACCCGCACCATGTGTCGTTGTGTCCTTGGGCAAGACACTTAACCCTGAGTTGCTCCCGGTAGGACTGGAAAGCACCTTGCATGGTAGTCTGCCGCCACCGGTTTATGAATGTGTGTAGCATTCAATATATGTAGCACTTTGAGATTTTCAGTAATGAAAAGTGCGTTATAAATTGAATTAAAAAAAAAAAAAAATAGACTGGTACAGGACATGTTAGACTGGTACAGGACATGTTAGACTGGTACAGGACATGTATGAGGACAGCAGGACATGTATGAGGACAGCAGGACAGTGGTGAGATGTGCTGTAGGAGTGACAGATAGCTTCAAGGTGGAGGTGGGAGTGCATCAAGGATCGGCTCTGAGCCCCTTCTTGTTTGCTCTGGTGATGGACCGACTAACAGATGAGGTCAGGCAGGAATCCCCATGGACTATGATGTTTGCAGATGACATTGTGATATGTGGTGAGAACAGGGAACAGGTGGAAGAGAACTTGGAGAGGTGGAGGTATTCACTTGAAAGAAGAGGAATGAAAGTCAGCCGTAGTAAGACAGAGTACATGTGTGTGAATGAGAGGGAGGAGGTGGAACAGTGAGGCTACAAGGAGCAGAGGTCACAAAGGTGCAGGACTTCAAGTACTTGGGGTCCACTGTCCAGGAAAATGGGGAATGTGGTAAAGAGGTGAAGAAGAGAGTCCAGGCAGGATGGAGTGGATGGAGAAAAGTTTCAGGAGTGATTTGTGACAAAAAGGTGTCAGCAAAGGTCAAAGGAAAAGTTTACAAGACAGTGGTGAGACCAGCTATGTTGTATGGTCTGGAGACAGAGACATGGACAAAAAGACAGGAGAAAGAACTGGAAGTAGCAGAAATGAAGATGTTGAGGTTCTCCTTAGGAGTGACAAGGATGAATAAGATCAGGAAGATGAGAGACAGCTCTGTTCATCAGGCAGTCAGGATGCTAAACACTCTGCCTGCTCTGCCTCCCCTCCCATTTGAACTGCCTTAACACAAAAAACTTTCTCACAACCAATTTACAATTGGTAAACAATTTACTCTCATATTTGCACTAATGTTTGTATTACATCACTGCCTATAGTCATACTACTGTTTACACTCACTGTTTACATACTACTGTTTACATTCACTGTTTACATTTATTAATACTGTTTACATTTATTACTACTGTTTACATTTATTACTACTGTTTACATTTACACTACTTTTATATCTACACTACTGCTGATACATATACAGTATTCTCTGACTAGCCTTATTTAAGGATGCCCAATGTGCCTTACTGCATATGCCACTTTTGCCTCTATACCAACATCAACTACCTCATACATATACTGTGTACATTAACTCATATGCTGCTTTGCCACTCTTTGCAAATGTCAATGCTAGAACCTTCAGTTTATTTTATAGATATACTTTTTATACTACTATGCAAAAACTCAGGACAGTATTACACTTTTATTATTTCATTTTATGCTTATGTTCATTAAATGTTTAGTGTTTTAGTGTTGGTGTAAATTTTCATACTTTTATACTACTATGCAAAAACTCAGGACAGTGTTACACTTTTACTATTTTATGCTTATGTTTATTAAATGTTTCAGTGTTTTAGTGTTTAAATGGTTACTGTTGCACCGAGGGACTGAGAGAAACGCAATTTCAATCCTGTGTATGTCCTGTACATATTGCAGTTCTGACAATAAAGTTGACTTTGACTTTGAATGAGATAATCAGAGGTACAGCACATGTTGAACAACTGGGAGATAAAGTTAGGGAGGCCAGACTGAGATGGTTTGGACATGTCCAGAGGAGGGACAGTGGTTTGGACATGTCCAGAGGAGGGACAGTGGGTATATTGGTAGAATGATGTTAGAAATGCAGCTGCCAGGAAAAAGACACAGATAATGTATTTGGACACCATTAGAAAATATGGAGGTAGGTGAAGTGAGGACAATGGACATAGAGGACAGCGTGAGATGTAGGACGATGACTCACTGTGGAGACCCTGAAGAGGGAAAAGCCAAAAGAAGGTTAATCTCATGACCAGTCAAAATCAATTAAATGATAAAAATTACTCCACGTTTAACATTTGCAAGTCTTAAAAAGCAAAATTCCCTTTTAGCAGATCATATGTTTTTTATTAGTGCACACAGCTCAGGATGTTTTTTCTAACTAAATGTTAAGAACAATGTTGACAAAAGCAGATTAGGTAAGATTTGTTTGTACATCTTAAATCATGTTTTCAGTCTACAAACTGAGCTCGTGTAAATCTTTCCAATAAAAGTGTTGCTGACTTGTTTGAGTCTGTTTTTATCTGCAAACATCTGGAACAAACATCTTGTTGTTGAACCTAAAACCCGCCTCTTCGCCTCTGAAGGTGAAAGAAGCAGAAGGAAAGAAAACAATTAAATGAAAGAAGAGAAAAGACAAAAAACCATTCAACCTTTATTTAGGCAGGTTAATCCCATTGAGCCTCGAGAACTCATTTACAAGAAAGTAAAATAAAACAGAATGAAAAGAAAAAATTTGTGTGTATTTTGAGAGACCTTTACATCTGTAATGAAAGGAAATAAAAAGAGAGAAAAGAGGATTAAAAATAAAAAACAAACTCAGCGAATAATAGTAACTAAATAGTAGCTAAAACTAGCAAAACTGTAGCTTCAAGCCAAAAATGTATACACTTTAGCTTCATGTTGAAGTTTGCAAATAAAAGCTAAATTCAAGAAAATCTTTCCTAAAAGTTAAAATTAGTAAAACGATAGCTAAAAGCTTAAACAATAAATATAAGCTAAAACCCACAAAGCAATAGCTAAAACCATAAAAAGTTGCTAAATACCGGTAGTAACTTTTCAAAATATAAATTAAATTTAAAATTAGGGATCATTAGCTTCGGCTTCTTTCCTTCGGCTTCTTTCCTCCACATTACAAGTACACTCTGTAAGTTAGAAAAAAATCAGTCCTGTAGTTCATGAGTTATTTATCTAAATACAGTAGTATCCGTTTAAGTAGCTAACCGCTAACAACAAACAACAATGCTAAATGTTCAATTTTTTTTAGCTCTAAACATCTCATAAAGCTAGTCAGTTGTAAATGTCCATACAGTGATTACTTTCTGTAAGTTTGATAAAAATCTGTCCTGTGGTTCTTGACCTATTTTGCTAACAAGCACAGGTAAGAGTAGTCCTCTCCAGAGCAGGAGGCCGGGCAGCGACAGAGTCAGTTCGAGTAGAGGAGGCTTTTTTCAAATACGAGCTGGAAACGGTCGGTGGACTCTCTGGAAGTGTCCCCCTAGTGGACAAAAGTGGTACTGCACCATTTTCTGCCAAAATGAAAAACGGTCATATCTGAGCCAAAAATTGATCTAAAAATATGAGAAAAATCCATAAACAGGTCTCACCTCTGTATAGGTCGCAGGGCATGCAAATTAGCCAAAAAATGTGACATATAGTCCGGAAAATACGGTAATTCTCTCATTTATTTTTACTGTATTTCTTTCCTTCTCCTCTTCTTGTGGTGTTCTCATCTCCTCGGTTCCTGACCTTCACTAAAGGGACATCCCGACCTCTGTGATCCATATTGTAATGAGACCTGCCCCGACCATCCTCACCTTGCTCCCCCAGTCTCCACCCCCACCTCACCCCCTCCTCTCTTCTTCCTGGTATGTACCCATCGTCGCACCCTTCAGCTGTGCGTCCCTCTTCAGCAGTTGTCATCGTCGGGCAGTCTGGATCAGAAATGAAACAATCATTTTTATAAATTGTTGGAAATAGAGCTTTATTTAACGTCCTTGTGCTGCCGGGGATATCCATCCTGCCCAGAGACCAACAAGCAGCAGATTGTACCTCACGTCAACCACCGGCTGTTTCTGTTCTCCCAGAATATGAAAAAATATTCTAAACTCGTTCGGCCACACATTATGTTGTGATAAAAGGATTTACCCCATCTCACACACACACAGCGCTGTGATCGAGGGGTTTCCTCTTCCACGCTCAACTTAATAACAGAACAGGAAATACACTTTTAACACTAATATTTCTATGAATTTTTATTTTATTCTAGTTATTTAAAAAAAAAACGTTTATTTTTTGATAATTAGGATAAACTGGTCATGTTGACGGGGTCAGTAAAAGTTTTTAAGAGGAGAAACTCATTTCACCCATTGACTTGAGCATTAAAGTTTTAAACAAAGATGCTCAGAACGTGGGCTGGGGACGACTCTCAGCTACTACCACTCGTAAGTTTAGCTCGGCGTCTGTACAATTAACTGAATCAAAGCAGTTTTGTATTTACAGATGGTTGGTTGACTATGGCGACCATCTTGAACCAGTTTGACTCCACAGATTGTTCAGTTAAACATGAATACAGAAATACAGGCAATGAGTGTTGGCAGATGTTGAAGGGTTATTATTATTGTTTTTTTTGGTTGTTGATAATTCCTGGATTCTATCCAGGAAATAATCCAGACTTATAAAAGTAGAATTAGCTCTACAGTATTGCTTTAAAATGTTGAGATAAATGCAGAAAAATGTTTTCAAAGTAAATATTTGTCATTTTTATACTCTCGTAGAAGGTGGATGTTTTATGTCACAATCTTTGTGTCCGTCCGTAAACTTACTGTTGTTCGGGCCATAACTTCTGATCCGCTCAAGAAAATGTAATCACACTTCATACACTTATGCATCATCTTTAGACGGAGTGTCTCATACACACTTAATCACACCAGCTTCAAAGTCAAGGTCACAAATCAAGGTCCAATGGTGTACAAGGTCTTTGCTTGTCTGGACCATTGCTATAGAATGATGTATAATGATTTTTAAACGGGTGTTTAATGTGTCGTGTGTGTTATTCTTTTTCTTTTTTATAGTCATGCCCTGAATGTTTTACTGTTAATTAATTCTAAAGAAGAAGAAAAAAACTCCATCACATTGTAGGGGACCAGACCATTGGTCCCTGATACAAGCCTTCATCTCTCTGATACATGTTTCACTGAAACTCGGTGAAACACAGGACACTATTTTATTACATTTATTTTGAATTAAGCCCCGACCATCCTTTTAATTTGTGTTAATTCAGAATTAATCAACACAATAACTTCAATATACTGTATTGATTATGGTTTATGCTGTACCAAGGCGTTGATCACTTTTTCATATAATGAATCAAACTGTATGTTCTATTCAGAAGAACAAGTCAGAATTATCTGTTAGTATTTGTTTGAGATGTTTAGGAACAGAGAGAAAAGTCGTAGACATAAGTTTTCGTCCTGTCTCCTGTCCTTTCTAAAAACAATTAATCTGTTCTCAAAACTGATTCTCTGTTTTTCACACCTGCAAGTCTTCTGTTTTGTCTCCGTACTCGAAACTGTCTACCTCTCGTGTAAAAAAACATTTCACCTGACGTCAACAAATCTCCTCCCTACTCTGGTCACAAGAGCCAATGAAACGGAGAGAAAACTCTGACGTCACATCCTGTTAAAAGTTCCAGCTTCTTGGAACTTTCCAGTTGCTTGAGGGTACCTGAGAGAGTCTGAGTTTTTGGACCTCTCTCTCCAAGCTGGCGAACGTGGAGTCATGCGTCAAAGACCCCGTTCTATTCAGCAAAGGTTTCTCAACATGCCTGTTGCGAAACTAATTCGAGCGCAAGCTGAGAACTTTCAATGGATTCTCCGTGGAGAATTATTTTATCTTGAAAACAAACCGGAACCAGTTGTTGCTTCGAAAGGTGGAAGGCGGGTTTGAGCAAGCCGATGAAAAAATGGACGCCGAAAGCCTGTGACAAACGTAGCAGCCGGATTGGTCATCTGGGCACGTAAGGCTAATCTCCTTTTACCGGAGTCGAGACAAGAAATCTTCACAAAGGTAAAAGTCGTGTTCATCACGGTATGCAAGTCTGGCCAAAACCGACCGAGGAGCGTGCTGAGTTCTCTGGTTAACATGTCAAGATAGTACCCCTCCTCTTTATTTCACCTCAGTCTTTCCTCCATCTTATATCTTCCTTTTAAACTTATATTCCTTCGCCCGTAACAAACCTTAAGTTTAATGTGCCTACAGAAATAAGTGGTTATGTCAACTTACGACTTGTGTCTGTTGTGTTAAAATTTAATCTGCTGAAGCTAAACTGATAAAAAAGATCATGATCAATCAAAAGTGTACATAATGTTGATTTTAATGATTTGTTAATTAATAAATGGTTTATCTCTGATACGCCAACTTTAATTAACGTCTTTGGGTCACTTTATGTCTCTCTGGTTACTCTGTCCATCAGTTAAGATCACAGAAATGTTAAGTTTAATTCTTTCTAAAAGAGAACTCGCTGATTACTATTTGTTCAGAATAAGTAATTAAAGGTACAGTATGCAGTTTCTGTAGAACTCCAGCACTTAGAAATATTTTCAACAGGCAAAGCATTCTGATCCCTCCCCCTCAGAGCCATATGTGGCTCTGCCCCCTTGTGGTCTGTTAAATTTCAAATTCAAGCTCTGTTTTTATTGGCTGATTCAAATTCAAGCTCTGTTTTTATTGGCTGGTTACAAACTCTGTTTTTATTGGCTGGAAAATGGTGGGTCACCTTTTCTTTTTAGAAATGCTTATTTACCACCTGGAGAAGCAAGGGGACAATATTTTTTTTATTTTTTCAGAGATTACCTGGCTAACATCAGTCTGTCAGGAGGTAGTGACAGAGTGAAGAAATATGTTCATAAAAAAAGCTACATACTGCAGCTTTAAGGTAAAGTGTGTCAGTTTAAGACTGACCCCCTTTAACCCTTACAACATTTTAGAGAAGGCATCATGGTATCAGTCTAAACGTTGGCTTTTGAATGAGTTTGTTGGAAAATATAAAAAAACATTTCCAAACATTAGATATACCCATACCTTGTGAGCTTTTGTTCTTAATGTTGGTTCCACATCATGTCTAAGATGTCACTTAACCAAACCAGGCGCGTCGTCTCTCCTCCATCTTGCATTTTGTCTGTGTTCAGTGCAGAAAATTACTTTCTGGGGAGAAAACCCTTTAGCCGTGTGATTAATTCACCTGCTCAAATGAAACTTGTTTTTAATTTTGGAAAACACTAAATAATTTCATATGCAAGTCACTTTTTTATTTGTAGTTTGGATCATTTTCTGAAGCTGAAAATGAATTTAAAAAAAGGTAGATTCGTTTGGCAGGCGGGAGTAGAATGAAAGGCAGAAACTGTTTAATTTGGAGACGCTTGAAAAGAAAAAAGCTAAACTCTTCAAGTTTAAATGTCAGGCGAAGTAATTTAAAAGAGCACTGACTCAATGGGTTTTGTTAAAGGGAGAGTTATTACTCAGTTATGGTGAATGATATAATGAAGTCGGTGTTAGTTCTTCCACGGACAGACGTCTTTAATTTCTTTACAAAAGCGACTTCTCTAGATGTTCCTGTCACCTCCATGGTCACCTTGATGGATCCTTGTGATTAAAACACTAAAGGTGTTTCACTTCTGCAATAACCTACAAGTTATTAGTTTCTTATCATGTTAATAACCTTCAGTCGACGGTCAGCTCTTGTTTTAGAACGTGGTTTGTCCCCTGAAGCCTTTCTTTGGTGTCTGCAGTTGAAATATACGGTACGAGTCCGTAAACATTTTAGGGTTGTAAAAGAACTCTGGGCTAAAAATGTAAAGTTTTATTGACCTACTTTAAAACATGGATTAAATTTTTATTTTTGTTGAGATTTCAACAGGATTGTGAAAATCAAAAATTGTCCATGACACTGATACAGTCTGTACTGCAATTTAAGTTTAACTTTTTTATCTTAAAGTGAACGATTGTCACGTTTTTAACCTGAATACATACAACTGACGTCCTGAAGGCATGAAGTCTACACATAGTTATTATATAGTATACAGTATACATTTATATAGTTCCAAAATCATGTGACGTGTTGAGATAAATTGTTTTGTCATCATTTCATCTGCTGCTAAAATGTCTGTTTTTTTTAAAGAAGCACATTTGTCACTACACAAAATGGTCCAAAGTACCGTACTGTATATTAAAATCAGACTAAATTAAATGTTTTGTTATACTCAACCAAAGTTAAAAACTAAAATATGAAGCTCAGAATGAACCCAAAAGATTAAAGTGTTTCAACAACAGTTCTAGGAAAGCCGATAAAAGGCTACAACTTAACGGGAAAAGGACCGGATCAAACCAGATTGGGCTTTTTCCAAATTTCCTCACTGAAAGTCCTGCAGCTGAAAACCCTTCTAATGAAGTGGAAGCTTCAGGTGCAGAGACATGTGCTGCCGCTAACTCGGCTAGCTGGAGATCTTCATACTTCTTCATATCACTGATCCAATGAATAGTAACCCTTTCAAAATAAACTACATTGGCAGAAACAAATTCATTCACAGGTTAATCCCACTGAGCCTTGATGACTCATTTACAAGAGAGACCTGATTTTAACAAAGAGTGATGACAACAGTGGACAATCATAAAAGAGGCATATTACCGGTAGATGGCAAAACAAAGTAACAAAACCCAGCTAGATTATAAGGAGAACATAGAAAACAAATGCTGGGATGTTCAGTTTTGGGAGGTGGTGTGGTCCGTTGGTCTAGATGCCAGTCTTAATGAAACAAACTGTTGCGACAGTTGCGTTCATATTTTTATTGTAGACTAAATAAATCCAGTCTAAATCTACCGGGATAGTTTCAGAGCTAAACGAGTGCTGACAATGATTCTGTCCCAGCTCCATCGCATCAGCTCATTACCGGTGGTGCAGTCCAAGGTGGTGTTTAGTATGGACATCATAACTCTGCTGCTCCCTTCAGCCTGAGCTCCTTACAAAGTAAAATGACTTTAAAAGACGTTCAGTTGGATTTTTTAATTGTTCTGAAGCTGTGACTGAACAGAACCTGCTTTAATCTTTCTGTCCTACTTCACACAAACAGATCTAACGTTCTCCCTTTGATCCATACACCTCCACCATCTCCATTTCTGACGTTACCTCTCTCTGACCTTTGACCTCTGAACCTGTGCATGCGACAGCCTCTGCCAGCTCCGCCCCCGCCGCCTTGCTCAGACCCTCCCACCACGCCTCTCTCTTCCACTCCTTCCCCGCAGGTCGGCGACCAGATCTTGGAGGTGAACGGCCACAACTTCTTGAGCATCCCCCACGACGAGGCCGTCCGGGTCCTGAAGTCCTCACGACACCTCATGATGACGGTGAAGGACGTGGGCCGCCTGCCGCACGCCCGGACCGTGGTGGGGGAGACCAAGTGGATCGCCAGCTCGCAGATCACAGAAAGCTCCACCAACAGCAGCATGGCGAGGTGACTGACGTTCTGGCACCCTCCTTACATTCTACGATTTTACATATCACGACGCAAAAAATGAACTGGTCTTCACTGGTTTCTAAAATTAATACAGTCTAACCTTAAGTATACAAAATTACAGCTGACTCTCCAATATTTATCAAACAAAACAAACTAAAGGAGCAGCAGGAACTCATTCCTGTGACTTAGATGTTTTTGACCCGTTCTGTTGTAGATCTGTTGGCGAAATTATTTGGAATCAGATAGGATCGATTCATTGATAAATAAAACACACTAAGTAACAGTCAATATGGATTTAGAAAAAATAATTCTACATCAATGGCACTTGTTGAATTGGTGGAACAAATAACAAATGCAGTTGATCAAAAGAAGAGTTGTATTAGTATTTATGTTGATTTAAGGAAGGCATTTGATACTATAGATCATGGAATTTTTCTTGATAAACTATATAAATATGGTATTAGAGGGACAGCATTAAAGTGGGTAAATAGTTATTTGGAAGATGGAAAACAATTTGTAAAAATACATGACATAAGATCTAAATTTAGTAATATCACATGTGGAGTGCCTCAGGGCTCTGTACTTGGACCCATGTTATTTAATTTGTATGTAAATGACTTGGTTAATGTGTCTGACTTTTTTAGATGTATTTTATTTGCAGCTGATGCAACATTTATTTGTAAGGGTGATGATACAGAACAAATGCTGGAGTTGATAAGGTCAGAATTTGTGAAAATCCAAAATTGGTTTCTTCTAAAGAAGTTATCATTAAATCTGGATAAAACTTGGTCCCACTGATAATGATCAGTTAACCAGCAGCTGACCCTGTACCTGTGGAGGCAGCGAGACTAGAACCAGTTTTTCACTCACAGCCTTTAACTTTTAGTTTTTTTGTAATAATGACACGATGCTTATGACGCTCGTTTTAAAGTGTTTTAATAGACTTGAGGTTAACGTTGAAGCTTTTTAGAACCTGGTAAAGATCAGATCATTACTACTGTACGTGAAACTCTCTGAAAGAGGCTTTACTTCCTTCTTCCCAGTCTTCCCATGACTGTAATCTGTAAAACAAGGGATTACATAACTTCAGTTTGTCAACATTAATACTAGCAGTTTGGAAGAACTTGTCCATTTTATTATAATCTGTCAGAGGAGTCACCATTTAATGCCTCCGAGCGGATAACTCAAATTTTAATGAAAAATAATCAAATCTGTTTCGGACTTTACAGCTTTAATATACCGTACTGTATCAGACATAAAAACAAGACCTGGGAGCACGGCATGAAAAATTAAGCTGTTTCAGACAACACGTGCATTTTGTTGGTCTTTGGCTAGCCTGGTTAAAACCAGACCCTTCACTTCGCTTCGTACTAGGGTCTGGGACTTCTCCCATAGACAACGATTTCTCCGGTAGATTTTTGACCGGACCAATCAGAGAACAGAAGGCGGATTACCGGACCAATCAGAGAACAGAAGGCGGATTACCGGACCAATCAGAGAACAGAAGGCGGAGTTTTGAACGACGTCGACTGACGTCGTCAGTTAAAATGGCTGCCGCCACGAAGGAATTTTCATGAAAACAAGGTAAAAAACTATTATTTCTTTGCTGAGAAAAAATATATTTCTTAGCTGACGTTATATCAGAAGTGTTCCTGAGCTTAACAGTTCCTAAATCAATTCACGAAATGGTCAAATCTGCTGGATTTAAATTGTTTCGGTTTGACATTTTCCAAACAGCCTCGGGTGCGCTACGAAAATAAATGATAAAAAATCGAATTTTATCTCAAATGTTTCATCTAGGCCAACAGTCAGTAAATTAGAGCCATATAATTACACACTGGTAGCAGAAAAAATATCCACCGAGTGGTTTCTGAGCTATTTATCTGAATAGCCTGGACCTCGCCAGGCTAAACTAACAAAACTCCGCCTTCTGTTCTCTGATTGGTCCGGTCAAAAATCTACCGGAGAAATCGTTCTCTATGGGAGAAGTCCCAGACCCTAGTACAAAGCGAAGTGAAGGACAAGGATCTGGTTGTAACCAGGCTAGTCTTTGGCTAACGTCCGTGTTTAAGTTTATAATTATTTAGTGTGACGAGGCGCTGTGCCTCTTCCCAGGAGCCACCGCTGGGTTTTGACACACAAATGAAGAAGAGTGGTTCACAATAATTTACTGCGCCACTTATGGCACCAAACGATCGGTTTGACTCTGACGGCGTAGACGACGAACAGCTGTACCTGCATGCAAAGCTGCTTTCACACTGCAGGGTTTTAATTCAGAACAGGAAGATTCCTTTACAAATGTAAGTTTCTCTGGCATCATGAGCAGCTGTGAGTGTTCAGGTACTGAAGCTGTTCCTGGACAGGAACAGCTTTCACGTCTTCGGACTAAGGAGAAAACAGTTCATCTTGACTCAGACTGACAATTACGAATATTAAAACCTACCGTACTTGCTGCCGTTTAAAGCTCCACTGACATGATTTTTTAACTTTTCAAAAAATGGCACAACATATATAAATATTAAGATTGACCTCTGACCGTTTTTGCGAAAATAATGTTAAATGAATGAAAATTCCTCTCAAAAATTGTTTAAAATTAGCGCCGTTTTTTTAGACGGAAAATTCGGGTTTTCCGGTCACGTGTTTGTGACGTCAGATAAAGGAATTCCCTCCAACCGCACATTGAATACAATGGACAAATATATAAACGCATCCGTCGAATTTAGCCATCTAAAACTGTAGATATTAGCGATTTAGCTCCAGTTCGTGAAGCAGAAGTTATTTTGAGTGATAAAAAACAAGGAGCAATGTTTCATTTCTCCGTGTTGCTTGTTGTTATTTCAGGAAATGTTGCACATTCATGAATTGAGCACCAGATGTCAGCAAAGCTACCGTGAACTCTTACAGAGCTCTGTAATGGAGAAATATCTAAACGTATCCGTCGAATTTAGCCATTTAAAACATCAGATATTAGCGATTTGGCTTAAGTCCATGAAGTAGAAGTTATTTTGAGTGATAAAACACAAGGAGCAATGTTTCATTTCTCCGTGTTGGTTGTTTTTATTTCAGGAAAGGTTTCACATTCATGAAGTGAGCCCTTGGCTGACATCTGGTGCTCACTTCATGAATGTGCAAGGACATTGCAAGGACATTGCAAGGACATTAACATTATTTTCGCAAAATCGGTCAGAGGTCAATCTTAATATTTATATATGTTGTGCCATTTTTTGAAAAGTTAAAAAATCATGTCAGTGGAGCTTTAAGTCTCATTAGTCCAAATATGTCCAATAAAGTGGAAAAAACATAAATGTGTTGCTTTGTTGTATAAGTCGCATCTATTATGCATCACCACTGACAAACCCGGAATGTGGGCTGGTGTTGTGCCAAAAATCGATTGGCTGCCAAATGGCGGTCGCGGGAGCGTGCACGGGAGGACTTTTAACAAGATTAACACAAAAACAATAATTTGTTTGTTCAAAATTATAGCAAAGGTGTGTCTCAGTCGAACTTTTCCTTAAGAAATGCACTTTAACGGTCAAATCAGCTGCATTTCAAAATCCGATTTGTGGGAGCGCGCAGAGGGACGACTGGTTATGCATGTCTTTGAAATTTACTAAGATAACCACCTAACAACAAATTATTGTTAAACATGTGTCTCGGTCTAACTTTTCCTTAATAAATACACTAATGGTCAAATCAGCTGCATTTCACCTGGGCGACAAAATTCAGCTGATTTGACATTTGCTCCAGGAGTTCTGGAGCAAGACGAAGGTGGCTTGTATGGCAAGACAAGTGCCTCATTAATAGCCACTTTTTCTTATTGATGAGACACTTGGCTTGCCATATTAGTTGAGGACCCTCTAGCGGCGGAAAATGGTAGTGTTCAATATTTTCCATGTCAGAATGAATGAAATTGTCAGATCTCAGCCAAAAATTGGTTATAAATATGGGAAAAATAAACAAGTACAGGGAGTCCTTGACTTACGAACGAGTTCCGGACCTAAGGACCATTCGTAACCCGATTTTGACGTAAGTCGGAACCCATAGCACGTGCGTTTGTAAGTCTGGATTTTCATTCGTAAGTCGGAAAATGTATGCTAGCGCTGCGCCAAACACCCGTTTTTCAACACAAATGTACATACTGGTTAAGAAAGTTAATTCTCAATAGTCCAGGTATCAAATCCGCTCATTCTCAATCAGTTCATCTGGACAGTTTCTTTACTGTCCAGATGAACTGATTGAGAATGAGCGGGTACATACTGGTTCATAAACATGCACAGAACTTTGTTTACAAATGGTTAGCTAACACACTTTCATCTAAAAACACCTAAAAACACATACCAGTGCTGTATTTAATGTACAACGGTACTGTTCGTAAGTCCAAGTTGCCGTAAGTCAAGGGCGCCGTATGTCGAGGACTCCCTGTATATCACTGTATGTCACAGGCATGCTAATTTATGCAAAAACTGCAACTTATACAGCGAAAAGTACAGTCATCAAGTGTAGAACCTTGAGGTGACTGGTAAACTATTCAGATTGGACGTATCATTACAAATGGCCAGCTCCACTTGAAATTCTTATTATTTATATAAAACCGATGCTATAAGCAAATTCTGTTCTCTTTCTGCCCAGAACCACGAGGAAAATTGCCCCCAACAAAACTAAAGTCTCCAAAAAATTAGATTGTAAACTATACAATTATAATGTTTAAACAGTAAAAC
>JBBPBX010009749.1:34265-52796 GCA_038048925.1 Garcialebias charrua | reverse complement strand
TTAACTGCCTTGTATATTGAACCAAAATGGCCACTTCACCTAATTTGCATATTCAATCAAAATGGCCGCTTCACCTAATGCATGATAAAGAATGTCCATAGCTACAACCTCACCAAATTTCGGCTCTCTATGAATAAATATGGCTGATTTAAAGCCATTTGAAAGTAGCGTTGTTGGCCATCTTGGATTTTACAGTATTTTTAATGTTTTGCTTTGTCGGCCATCTTGGATTTTTGATTTGGATTCCGTACATGATAGAGGATTCCCTCAGCTACAACCTCACCAAATTTCGGCTCTCTATGTATAATAATGGCTAAGTTAAAGCCATTTGAAAGTAGCGTTGGTGGCCATCTTGGATTTTACAGTATTTTTAATGTTTTGCTTTGTCTGCCATCTTGGATTTTTGATTTGGATTCCGTACATGATAGAGGATTCCCTTAGCTACAACCTCACCAAATTTCAGCTCTCTATGAATAAAGATGGCTGAGTTAAAGCCATTTGAATGTAGCGTTGGCGGCCATCTTGAATTTTTACAGTTTTTTAATGTTTTACTTTGTCGGCCATCTTGGATTTTTGATTTGGATTCCGTACATGATAGATAATGTCCTCAGCTACTACCTCACCAAATTTCGACTCTCTATGTATAATGATGGCTGAGTTAAAGCCATTTGAAAGTAGCGTTGGCGGCCATCTTGGATTTTTGATTTTGATATAGCATTTGATAGGAAACATTCTCAGCTATCACTACACCAAGTTTCAGCTCAATATCACTAAAATTGACCATTTTATAGTATTTTTACTTTTTTGCATTGTCGGCCATCTTGGATTTTTTTTTGGATTCTATACATGATAGATAATGTCCTCAGCTACAACCTCACCAAATTTCAGCTCTCTATGTATAAAGATGGTCGAGTTATAACCATTTGAAAGTAGCGTTGGCAGCCATCAGCTGAAATTGGTCAAAAACAGCTGAATATTATCTAAAATAGCAGAAATAAGCTTAAATTAGCAGCAGGAATTAGTAAGAGCTTAATTGGGAATAATCTGAAACATCTTAAACAATCTGAAATCTGAAATAATCTGAAATAAGCAAAAAAAGTTGAAATTATCTAAAAAAAGCTTAAGATATCATAAACAGCTGAATACTATCTAAAATAGCAGAAATAAGCTTAAATTATCTGAAGTAATTAGAAATAGCATAATTGTGAATAATCTGAAATATCTGAAACAATCTGAAATCTGAAAAAATCTGAACTAAGCAGAAATAAGCAAAATAAAGTTGAAATTATCTGAAAAAAGCTAAAGATAGCAAAAACAGCTGAATATTATCTGAAATAGCAGAAATAAGCTTAACTGTGTTAGAAATTAGTAGAGAGAGTGTAGTTTTGCAGAATTAGGATGGAAAAAGTTGAAATGAGTTCAAATAATGTGGAATTTGTTGAAACAAGCCTAAATTAGCATAAAAACAGCTTAATAGTAGCTAAAATAGCAGAAGAAGCTGAAACTAGCAGAAATAAGCACAAAGCAGCATAATCTGAATAATCTAAAATATCTGAAACTATCTGAAATCTGAAAAAATCTGAACTAAGCAGAAATAAGCAAAATAAAGTTGAAATTATCTGAAAAAAGCTTAAGATAGCAAAAACAGCTGAATATTATCTGAAATAGCAGAAAGAAGCTTAAATGTCTTAGAACTTAGTAGAGAGAGTACATTTTTGCAGAATTTGGCTGGAAAAAGTTGAAATGAGTTCAAATAATGTGGAATGTGTTGAAACAAGCCTAAATTAGCATAAAAACAGCTTAATAGTAGCTAAAATAGCAGAAGAAGCTGAAACTAGCAGAAATAAACACAAAGCAGAAGAATATGAAGTATCTGAAACAATCTGAAATTGAAAAAAATCTGAAATAAGTAGAAATAAGCAAAATAAAGTTGAAAATATATGAATAAAGCTGAAATTGGCCAAAAACAGCTGAACAACAGCTAAAACAAGCAGAAACAATCTTAAATTACCAGAAGGAAGTTGGTAGAGCATGGTTTTGCTGAATTAGGCTGAAAAAAGTTGGATTGATTAAAAAAAATTGTTGAAATAGCTGAAAAAGCTGAAATTATCATAAAACAGCTAAATAGTAGCTAAAATAGCTAAAATATCTTAATCTTTCAAAAATTATCTGAAAGGAGCATAATGATCTGAAATTAGCAGAAATAAGTCAGTAGAAGTACAAAAATGTTGAAGTAAGCTGCATAAAGCTGAAAAGAGTGCAAAGCAGTTGAAAAAACAGCTGAAATTAGCTGAAAGTAGCTGAAATATTTTTTAAAAAATGTACAAGGTAGCTGAAGGAAGCTAAGCTGGTCCAAAATGTGAAAGGAGTAGTGAAATATTCTAAAGAGTTCCAAAGATATCAAGGATGAAAAATTAGCTCCATTCATTTTCAATGGGGAAGAAAATGGCCGAAAAGGCTAAATAATTCAAAAAGCTAAAGTTGCACCAATACCAAAAGTCATAGCCATCATGTCCTGAATGAGCTGAACATTTTGATATATGAATTGTTGCAATAGCACAAAAACTGTAGGAGGAGTAGCGTGCCGAAAAACGTACGGAATCAGGATAGTAACCGGAAGACAATCTCTATAGTGTGAATGCCTTGTTGGCATTCACACAATAAGATCTAAGATATGAACTAAGACTAGGAACTAAGAAAAATATCAGCTAAAAATATGCTAAGCACTAATGGCATAAAAACAATAAACACAATACGCCAATACATGACATGTCAATACACTATATGCTGATACACAATATGCCAATACATTCAAAATTCTCCTGTACTGTATATCTACAAATCGCTGAACAGTCTCGCCCCCCTCTATCTCTGATTTGCTACAGCCGTATGTCCCACCATGCTCTCTGAGGTCAGCGGACCAGGTACTTCTCACAGTTCCAGGAACTCGTCTTAAGTGCAGAGGTGACAGGGCCTTCTCTGTAGCAGGACCAAGACTTTGGAACGAGTTACCTCTCTCGGTTTTCAAATCACGTTTAAAGACTCACTACTATTCCGTTGCTTTCAACACCAGATGATCTGTGTTTGGTCGTTATATTTATTATCTGCAATGATTTTATGTCTATATTCTGTTTTTTACTTCATTTTGTATGTTGCCTATGTGTTGCCTGTTGTTTGTTTGGTTGTGCAGCACTTTGGTTGGCCTTGTCACTGTTTTAAGTGCTCTATAAATAGTATGGTATGGTATGGTGTGGTATATGCCAATATATTATGTTAATACACCTCTAATTTATCTTTTTATCTTAAGTGTTTAGGAGCCTTTCTATGCCTAAAGAGTTCATGTCAGAGTTAAGTTGCTTAAAAACAGTTAAACTGATCAGGTGGATGAAAACAAGTCAAAAACAACCAAGTCCTAACAAAACTTGGAAAATGTTCAGAAAGCCAGAAGAAGAAAAAACGTATTGATTGATATCGCTTTAAAAGACTACAAGAGAGTCTGGTTCAGTGGAATGTAAAGAAAGTAGGTCTAGATCATTTTTTGCACTTTTTTCTTCTCACTTTTTAAGCCTTTCACTTTCTTTGCCCTGGTGTTGAATAGAAGCCTTGGCTGTACAGTATGGAGGATGGCTGGCAGAGAGCTGCTTCCTGACCAGCAGGTTGGCTGCAACATATAGGACGTTAGTCTATTTGAAGTGTTAGCCCAGAGCACAGGCATGAGGCCCAGAAAACCAAGCATCCTCCACCATGTCAGTCATCACAGGATGTTTCAGCTGAGAACCATTAAAAAAAAGTTGGTGCTTTATTTTTGTTGCGCTTTCAAGCCCTTTTCCTAACAACAAGCGCGAGGCTTCACACCCTGATCGACACTTGTGTGCTCAGCGCTCCTCTTCAGATTTGAAGGAGTGTGCCTGATGTGTCCCCAATGTGCTGCCTGGCTGTTTTTCATCTTGTTATTGTCTTTTCATCAACCCGCACTTAAGGAGAATAGATGGTGGTTTTTACAACGTCTCATTCACTGCCAAGTAAAATACAATTACAGAGCTCTCAGAAACACATCCACCAGTCGCTCTCGTCATCGCCCAGTCGTTTCATAGTCTCCATGCATGTGTGTGTGGATCCATTACATCTAGCATGTTCAGAATGTGTTCAGAAGTGAAATTTTGGACCAGATTTGCTATCTGCCACTTCATTAATCAAAAGTAGTTTTTTTTTCTTTACTCTGATTATCTGGAGGTGAATACAAATGGCTTTGTTGGATCCTTCCAGGGGAACTGTCCGAGGGCAGGAAGGTCATCCTTTCATTTTATTTGGCTCTAAATGAGGCCGCCATCCACTTGTGATTGATATTGTTTGTGCTCTCAGGCTTCAGCGTTTTTTATGTTATTTGTAAAGGTGTTATAATTTAAAGCGCTCCTCTGTCTGTTTTAGGCTGTGTTTGTGCCCCTCACCTCCCTCCCTCCTTATCAGGGGGCGTAGTTCAGCGCACACACTCCATCTCCTGTGTCTTCCTCCCTCCCCTAATTCCACCCGTTTCCTCTCCCCAGTGTACTCCTCTGTCACCAAGATTGATAGATGCTCATTGCTAGTAAATGAACATTTCCCCCCTCATAAATTGCTGTTTCATGTGACTAGATTAGCGATGCCTTTTAAAAGGTCAGTTAATTTAAAATCATCTCAAGTACTCCCTTGTTCAGTGCAAAGTGCCTCCAGTTGAACGGCTTTGTTTGACTTTGTATTCACACCTAATTCAAATCTTACAACCTAACATCCAGTCAGCTTAATGAACTCTTTTTCACCTGTTTAGGGTGTGCTGTGTGATTTTGAACTAGATTCAGTGTGTTATTGATGCAGTCGCTTGGCAGAAATGGAGAAAAAAATCTCAAAATTAATAATTGGTTTCTAAATGTTGCTTGCACTGTTTTTATATCGGATAAATAACCGTGTTGCACTAGCATGTTACCACAGTAAACTAGAGTGAACAAAGGCAAAACTTGGCTCATAAACTAGATTATTCAAAAGTAATTTTGTGTTCAAAACTCCCAGTTCTACTTGCTTGGAAAGAAATGGTTTGTGTTTAGTGTCAATCTATGATTTGAACTCTAGATGGCACTAAATCCTGACATCTCCCATTTGTTTCTAAACTTCTGGAAAAAATAGTTGAGTCCCAGTTGAAGTGCTTCCTGGAGGATCGCGCTATCCTTGAGTTATTCCGATCTGGCTTTAAACCTCTCCACTGCACTGAAACTGCCCTACTGAAGGTTTTTAATGACATCTTCTTATCCACAGGCACTGGTGATTCTGTGTTGCTTGTCCTATTGGACCTTACATCCGCTTTTGACACCATCGACCATGAGATCCTCATTGCTAGGTTGGAGCAGTGGGTGGGCATCACAGGGTCAGCCCTAAATTGGTTCAGATCCTACCTCGCTGACAGATCCTTTTGTGTTTCCATCAAAGATTTTAGTTCTGCAGTGGCAGCACTTAAATGGGGGGTTCCGCAAGGGTCCATCCTGGGTCCTCTCCTATTCCCTTTATACCTGCTGCCACTTGGTTCTATTTTCCGGAAACACAACATACCTTTTCACTTCTACGCCGATGACAGTCGAATTAATTTCCCCTTAAGACACAATGGTGCATGCTCTATTCAACCTCTTATCGACTGCCTGGCTGACATCAGGGACTGGATGGCTTTAAATTTATCAAGTTTCAATGAAAAGAAGTCTGAAGCCATGTTGTTCCCTCCCAACGACACAATCTCAAACCACTGCATTGACCTTTCTGCTCTAGCCTTGTAAGAAAAACAAAAAGTCACAAGTCTGGGAGTGATAATGGATCCTTCCATGAAACTCAACAGTCATGTAAACATGATCATTAAATCCTGTTTTTTTCCTCCAGCTGAGGCGACTGTCTAAGCTGAAGCCCATATTGTCCAAAAATTAACCTGGAGACAGTAATACATGCATTTATTATATCTAGGCTTGATTACAGCAATTCACTCCTGTTTGTTATCAGTCAGACCACCATTGCACAACTACAACTAGTCCAGAACGCAGCAGCCTGATTTTTAACCAGTGCAGGCAAAATAAAGCACATTACACCAGTCTTGGCCTCCCTGCACTGGCTACCGGTTCATCTTCGAATCCAGTTCAAAATTCTCATGTATATCTACAAATCGCTGAACAGTCTGAAGCTGATTTGACCATTGAAGTGCATTTATTAATTAAAAGTTCAACTGAGACATACCTTTACTATATTGTTGAGCAAATAAATAATTGTTTTAGGTGGTTTTCTTGTTAAATTTCAAAGAAATGCGCAGCGAATCCTCCCGTGCACGCTCCTACTTCTGCGTATCAGCTTTTGAAATGCAGCTGATTTGACCTTCAAAGTGCATTTATTAAGGAAAAGTTAGACTGAGACACACCTTTGCTATAATTTTGAGCAAATAATTGTTTTTAAGTGTTAATCTTGTTAAATCATTGTTAAAGTCCACCCGTGCACGTTCCCACAGTAGCCATTGGGCAGCCAATCGATTTTTGGCACAACACCAGCCCACATTTCCGGGTTGTAAGCGGTGACGCATAATAGATGTGATTTATATGGTGAAATGACGGATCTCTGGATTTTTCCACTTTATTAGATATATTTGGACTGATGCGACTTGGAAATACAGTACTTTTAAGTTGAAACACAGTTTGCTGAAAATCTTAAATGTAGTATTTTAGAGACAAAAAATACACTAAACTGCTTTTAACAACCAGCAGCAATAAAATACCCCCAGTTGTCTCTCCTCATGTCACCCCATCTAGAGAAAAAAATCAAGATTTTAAAGACTGAAAAAACCAGCTTTTAACATATTCTGCCACAACTAATGCTTCATGTACAAAACAACTTCAGCAACAACAAAGATAAAGTTTTCATGAAGTCAGTTCATTTTTTTAGTAGCCAACTTAGTTGTTGCTCACGTTAGCATTTGACTTTAGACTCATTTAAAACCAGTGTTAAGAGGCAAAATTATACAAGTTAATTGTTAAGTCAACTTGTGATTTTACTAAGC
Source organism: Garcialebias charrua (assembly GCA_038048925.1). NCBI lineage: Eukaryota > Metazoa > Chordata > Actinopteri > Cyprinodontiformes > Rivulidae > Garcialebias > Garcialebias charrua. The sequence continues at coordinate 45,742 of JBBPBX010009749.1, read as the reverse complement.
ATTTAGACTTCAAAAATAAATGAAATAGCAAAAAAAAAAAAAATACTTTGTTAAAATGACATGTTTGAAAGATTTCTAAGGTTTGGGAGGTTGACTCTTCCGTGAATGAATTTACATTTTATTAGTTCTCAGCGAGAAGGTTGCCGGTTCAAATCCCGGCCCAGGACATTTCTAGGTGTAGTTTACATGTTCTCTTAGTGCATGCATGAGTTTCCTCCAGGTACTCCAGTTTCCTCCCACAGACCAAAAACATGCATGTTAGGCTGATTGATAACTCTAATTGTTCCTAGGTGTGAGTGAATGGTTGTTTGTCTCGTTTGTCTCTATGTGTCCCTGTGATGGACTGGAGACCTGTCCAGGGTGTGCCCTGCCCCTCATACAGTGATTGCTGGACATCCGTTACCCATAAAGATAGATGGATCAATCTTCTTAGCAAACCCCCTAGGATTTGCGTTTACTGCCAGTCTGCCTCCTAATTAATACTTAGCATTTTAAAATTAAAACATTTAAAATTGCAGCAGCTACTAAAATATAAATCCATTTCATCCATTTTCTTCCGCTTATCCGGGGTCGGGTCGCGGGGGTAGCAGCCTAAGTAGGGAGGCCCAGACTTCCCTCTCTCCCTCTCTAAAATATAAATATTGAAGTAAATTCTAGATCACATCTTGGTAAATGTTTGTTATGCCTTTATTTTTCTATTTTTACAGAATTACAATATCATAAAATACAAAGAACATTTGCAAAAGATTTGTTCAATACTCTTTTTGCATATCAATTACAGTTTTTCCTCTTATTATCTTTTTAGCACATTCAATTTTATGGGAACAGGATTGGGAAAAAAATTGGTGAAACGTAGAAAACTTTAAAATTGCTCTATAATTTGTTTGTGTCTATGGCATGTGCAAAATTAGCATTAACGTTCATGCTCAATAATTCAGGTACAAAAATCCAACAAAGTTCAGTCAGGTCATCTGGACTTTTTTTTTTGGAACAAATGAAGCGAGGCCCTTGACAGGTTCTGATGAAGTCCTTTGGATGAAGGACAAAACGTCTCAAAAACGAAAAAGAAACCATCCAGATGACCTGACTTAACTTTGTTGGGCACAAGTAGCATTGTTTCTGAAAAGCTCCATATCACCACTCCTTTTTTTTTTTTTCTCACCAAAACGTCCATTTGTTGTGACCAGCCCAGCTCAAAACGGTCCTGTCTAGAATTCACAACATTCCAACTTTTGAACTTGTGCCTCTGTTATGAGAACTAATTTAGACAAATTAGAGGATACTGTATTATTAACAGAGAAAGAGATGTTGGATATGGTCTAATAAGCTCCATCTCCAACAAATATGTTTGTTATTTAAAGGTCTTAATCTTTAATTGAAAATATAAATGGCAGATTTTTTTGTTGTGCTTATCATTTAAGCACAGATTAATTGCTTTTGAACAGGACATTTCACTGAGAATGCTTTAGTTCCATTGTTAAGCCTTTTTTTCCCCCCATTTCATATTGAAATAAGCAAACAAGGCCAGCCAGCAGGATTCAAAGATGTTTTTAAAGGATGTGTGTGTCTCCTGACCATGAGTTGGTATAATGAGACCTGAGCTCATGTGCTGTAGAACCGCCTAGCACATCAACTCCTCTTGGAGCCGCATTGTCTCTAGTGTGATTGTCAAGGGCCTCGCTTCATTTGTTCGCATAGCAAGACTAATCAAGGACATTAGCCCTGGTGTCATGTAATTCATCATTGATTGTCTTATTGGCCCTCGGTGCAGTACTGGCTGCACCATCACTCCTCTTGTATAACAGCCTTACCTTGTGTTGCTCTCTGATCGAAAACACCTCCCCACAACGTGTCAGGATTCATTTCCATGTTTTATTTAAAGCCTGCTCGAGTATCAGCGGCGCTTTGAGCAGGATTGAACTTTTTGTTTCTGCTGCAGAGTTGCTTCCTGGCTGACAGGATCCGCGGCGGCTCCGGTGATGCAGAGAGGTGAAGAGACGTGGCTGTGTGTTCTCTCCGACAGCTCAGGGCTCATTAAAGAGACTGAGGCCCCCTGATATTTTGGAGCGCTTGTCTGAGGCCGGTCCGCCGGTGGCTCGGGCTAGTTCACGTTTTGCTGTTTGATGCTTCGGGTTTTGACAGTCTCCTGCCTGTATCTGTCAAGGCAGGATTAAATGTTAACTAAGGCCCAGACTGGGGGAAACATGAGTGCAAACAAATTGAGCCGAGAGCAGCCAGGTAGGCGTGTAAAGTCGACGGAAGGAAGGGGTAGGCAGAGTTTTTGAGCCTCCAGAAGCTCCGTACACCGATAGAGCCAAGGTGACATCAAATATACATGGAAACGGCTTAACCATTTATCATTCATCCTTACAGGAAAAATAAAAAATAAATCAGATCTCTCTCTCTCTAAGACACCTCCCTCCCCCTGTCATTTTCCCACCAGCGTTCTTTTAGCCGCTTGTTTCTCAAACAACACAATATCTGTTGAATAGAAGGAGCCTCTGTCTGGCTTGTTGCTGTAGGGAAACTAAATTCTTTACTCAGTTTTCTCTAAACCCCTTAATCTCTGAATAAAAGCATCAGACAGATCAAGGGAAAGTAACAAACAGTTTGCAGAGTCTCATTCAGTGGCTTGAGGGTGCTGTTTGCTCTTTGGCGTGGCAAGAAAATCCCTTCATCAGCAGTGGTATACAGTCGCACCACTGGTCTGTTGGCGGATGCGGTGCGCGTTAGCTCCGGTGGATGGACTCAGCTGACTATTGTGGAGTCACCTCGCAGCTTCAAGCCGAACACCGTATGCATGAATGAAAGGACATGGCGTGTTTGTGAGCCCTTAAGAAGTGGAGCTGATCCCTAGTCAGAGATTCCACATCAAGCTGTCGTGTGACGATGCATTTCAGCACAACAGGACGCATTGTTGCCTGGGGGGGGTTGACGTCTGGGGGCAGATCCAAAACCAGATCCAACTTTTCAACTATTGTCCTTGAGAGGAGTTACAGATTTGCCAATAGATGAGCAGTAAACGATAATAAAAAAAACAGGGCGTTGTGTGATTGAACATGTTAACAGAAGGCGATCAGTATTCAAAGTGAAACACTCCTCAAAGGTTCTTTTCTGCAGAGCGCCGGACAGCCAAAAACTCTCAATATGCTCTGCGAGGCCCAACACCGACTCAAATCAAAGTCCTTGTGTATGCCGGTGCAACCTTATTCTTTTGTCAATTGCTCTTGTGCTGCATGTTAAACAATGCAAATGGCCTAAGCTTCAGTTTTTTTCCTCTCTTGAGTGTGTTATTCTCAAGTCATCTCCCAGGAAAGAAGAAAAAAAAACCTGGTTATTTCCATATTTTAACTGCACCATGTAGTTTTCTCTGCAAGGCCTCACAGAAAAACATAATGATGTATTCAAGTTTATTTTTCCTTCAGTTTTCCTTCACCTGGATTTTTTTTTTCTTTTTCTTTTGATGCCTTTTCGTTTTGAATAGGATTTTGCTTTTTACCACACACTTTATTTTCTCTTTTGCTTTAATGACAAATTATTGTGTGTTGTCAAAAGAAGAACGCGCATCTTTTTTTTCCAGAAAGTCAAATGCATATTATATGTAAATTGGTCCTTTTGGTGGTGTTTCATATACCGTAGGAGGCCCTTGAATTTTGAATACAAGCTTGTTGCAGGCAAACCAACCACTTTGTCTGCTTGTGGAAAATTCAGCAGTAAATATGTGTTTCGCACATGTGCAATTCACTCCCTAAAAACAAGCATAAAATAGCAACAAAAATAGTTCAGAACATCTTAGAGCTCAAGCTGACATCAGAAAGCTGTTTATCATGGTTGAAGGCGGTGATATTAAAATAAATTACAGATTTACTGCTGAAGATGAAGAGTTGGACATAATAAATCAGTCTGTACAACTCCCCATGTGTCAGTCAAACACATCAGATTTATTTTAAAACCATTAAAATGTCGGAGTCTGCGCTACTTTTGCACTTTAAATTGGATGTTTTTAAACGAGTGGTTTGTTCGCTGAGTTCTTTTAGCGCCTGAGGGGAGATTAAACACAAACCATATGGATAATATGCTGCTCCAACATGCCTCTGCATCTGCTACTGCAAAACACACAACTCTCATATTATCTGGTTTAAATCTGCTGTCTGGGTGAGACATTGTTAATACAATTCATTTTTTATCAAAGGATATTAAGAACAATAATTTTAATATTTCTGAAGAAATTCTGAACTGAGTCAGTACAGCTACTGCCTAAAATTCCAGTAAACTGCATCTTCACTTTATAAAGCTTAAAAGTAATGTGGGGTTTACTTTTGCAGTAATCTGAAAATGTATAAGAACAGTAAAAGAAGATTGATACAGCTCATTAGGGTCACCATAACCACACACATGTGCCCGTCACTCCCTAACAGCACTTTGAATAAGACTATGGTTAACTGAATACCTAGAGACAAAGACTGAGGAGTGAACAAACTTCAAGACAGAGAATGAAATTAAAGTGATTTTATTTGCAGTGGGTGGTAAAACACATCAGGAACCCTGAGGAGCAAGGACACAAGTTAGATATTTTCCAAGAGGAAGATGATACTGGTGGTAGATTTCAGATCTCACTGTAGGTTTGGTAGTAGGCCATGTGGTTGGAAGGTGAGGAAGGCAGCTGAGGAGACGCAATATATTTCCAGGAATTATTCAAAGAAGTCCAGGCACAAGTACGGTAGTTCATGAGGAGAGATACCTGTGTTCGTTTTGCTATTTACAGTAAGTCTTTCTCAAGTCTTTCTCTTGAAGCATGACTACCAGAGGCAGGTAATGCTCCAGCAGCAAGGAGAAGTCATCTACTGCCTTGTATACTCCTTTCATTCATTCAACCTTTATTTGTACAGGTTAATCCCATTGAGCCTCAGGGATTCATTTACAAGAGAGACTTGGTTTTAAAGGCTCCCGTATAGCTCTGCGTACGTCCATACGCAGCTGTACGCACGACGTACTATGCAGAGGTACAAGCGTAGCCCCGCAGGGCATGTACGTGCAAAGCTCAAATTTTACGACCACATACGCAAACGCTTTGACGCGCAATAAACTGCCCAGCGCCGGACTGTTTCGTATGCGACACCAATGTATTAAATTCCCCTTCTTCATCCCTGATCTGGCCTTTTATTTTGTTTTTTTGCCAAAAGTCAAGTGATTGCTTCCTCCTCCGTTGACTCCATGACTGAAATGATGAGAAATGAACAAATTTGTCACGAGCGAATTAAACTCAGGTCCAACGTGGCAGCGGGAGGTTCTGGAGATTTCCTGGTGTGCTGGTCTGATGTGTGGGCTGCAGGACCACCTGTTTTTTTTATTGTTTTTTTTATAACTTTTTATTAACATATAAACACAGAACACCGCGGCGGCTGCAGCTGCCAGCCCCCGTCTTTTTTTCTCCGACCTGTCAATCAATGCAGTAGGCGTGTCAGCAAATGACCAATCAGCAACCTCAATTTGTCCCGTAGGTAAACGCTCTGCGCTGCAACTGCTCTAATGACGTCAAGAATTTGGTGCGAAAACGCGAGAACGTACGCGAGAGCGTACGCTGGGGTGTGGGGCTGAACTGTCTGCGTACAGCACGCGCGTACGGACACGCGCGTACGGACGTACGCAGAGCTATACTGGAGCCTTAACAAAGAGTGATGATAACAGGGGAATAACAAAGACAAGACAATTATAAAGAATTTGTACAAATAGAGATTTTTTTGTTTGTTTTTAACAAGTGGAAATAAAATGGTATTTAAAAGAAAAAGTAACAAAAAAACAGCTAGGTTTTAAGGTGATGTAGAAAACTACTACATGTCTGCATTGTTTTTTCCCAGGAACTTAACAGATGTTTAAATCTACTTAGAGAGGTCAAGGTTGAGAGCTTCAAATCTTTTGTAAGATATTCCAAGAAACAAGAGCAGGAGAAGGCCCTTTTGCCTAGTTCAGTCCTCACTGATGGAACACTCCTGGTGTCTCGTTAAGATTATCTTCAGGTGTGGAAAAGTTGGCACTATCTAGTGTCTTCAAAGCAGCAGGAAAAACAGGAACTCCCACTGTAGACAGAAATGCAGAGCAGGAGTTAAACTTCACACAGTCTGTGCAGAAACCATAAGTTGTACTGAAAAGATTCCTGAGTGGTAGGTTGCAGAAGCATTTGGTCATCACAAATCCGTTTTTATATACCTGCAGTGTATTGTAAAGACAAGTTAAAAAGATCCTCCACTTTAATTTATGATAAAAAGTCTAAAGTCAGAAGACAAGCATGTATAATTCTGTGTTAGTATGTTGTGCTCTTCAGTAGGGCTGAACAATTAATTGCATTTGCGATAATATTGCAATATGATAAAATGAGATTTTCTAATGGCAAAGACTGATATTTGACTGGCCACATGATCTGGTTATGTGATGTACGAGTGAGCAGAGCAAAGCAGAGCAGGGAGCGGGAGAAGTCAACACTGCACATTAACCGGTTGCACAATGGCGTCAGGCTCAACAGAAGCTGACACATCTGAAAGTTTGGTACCAATGAGAAGCATCACGTCCGTTGTTTGGAATTATTTTGGCAATTAAAAAAAAAGAAGATGCTGCACAACGACATATATTGTGCAGAACCTGCCTTGTTGCTGTTGCTACCTCTCGAGGTAACACCACAAATCTTTATCAACACTTAAAGAAACACCACAAAGCAATTTACATAGTTGCATGGCTAGAATGCCAACGAGTCCCAGTGCTTCAACTTCAAGTAAGCAAAGTACCAGCCAACAGGGATCACTGATCGAACTGTTCAAAGGTATTACTCTGTATGAACATAATTAGAAACGGCATGTGGAAATAACTCGATCAATAAAGGAAGTCTTAGCGAAAGACATGATACCCATAAATTTAGTGACCAAGCCTAGGTTTACGGCTTAGGTAAACACATTGGATAAGCGGTAGGGAAGCACGACATTGGATTTTTGGCCGATATGCCGATATGTTAAAACTTATTTGGACGATAACCAATGCCGATATGTTAAAACTTATTTGGCCGATAACCAATGTCGATACTGTTATTTTATATACGTTCCTTTGTCAGAACATAGCCTCTTGTTTAGGCTTATTTGTTACAAAAATTGTGCAACATCTGTAAGAGCTGGTGACATATATTCAGTAACAGCCATATGATATGCATAGCACTTTAACTTATATTAAATGAAAAGTGTTGAATGTTATTTATTAGCATTAGTCACCAGCGATGCTGTCTCACTTGTGGAGGCTTGTTCCGGGTTCCTAGCTGCAGTGTGGGATCCTCTGCACTCCTGTGCCTACACTCCTCTGCACTCCTGTGCCTTTTTAGTTCAACGTTTTTGTAAGACTAATCATGCTAACAGGGCTAACACAACGTCCACAGTCTGAGGTAAAATTCACCCAACAAGTCATGCTATCGGCTATTAGCTTCTCAATGATGTCGAAAATGACGGCTTGTAACTCTGGTAACGTTACAGTGGAACAATGTCTCAGACTGGGGACGATGTAACGAGGCTCAACGTAGTCCATAAATCTTCGGAATCCGACATCCTCACCAACGAAATATAAAACTTCCACACCACCAACATTTTGAATTTTCCTCTCTGCTGTGAGATCAGGTAGGCGCATGTGACGTCATAGCATTGTGCTGCCACTGCAACGTCACCACATTGCGCTGCCGTTGCAGGCAAAAACAGCACCTTTTATATCAGCAAGTTATTTTAATGGAAAAGCTGATGTCCAATATTGAAATGTAATGCTAATATTGACTGATACCAATACCATGCCGATAATATTGTGCATCCCTAATAAGCAGTACAGGATGCCCTCACGCACACATTTTTTCACCAAGTTGCTATGGAGCTATACAAAAAATGCAGAAACCAAGTTGCAGCGGAGCTGAAAACAGTGGGGTTTTTTTTCAACTGAAACAGATAGATTTATTGTTTATGTTCATTGAAAAATACATGAGACAAAGACATTGAAAAAAATTGCATATTAAATCACAATTGCAATATTGAGGTTAAAAAAAAATTGCGATTACAATATTTTCCAGAATCGTTCAGCCCTACTCTTCAGTCTTTTATCTCCTATTTTCAACAAGCTAAAATTGAATGGTTGATGCACAACATTTTCATTTCTGTTCTTTTGTTGCTGATACAAATAACTTTTTAATTTTCCCATCACACACAGATACACGTACACACACACACACACCCACACACACAGTCACACAAAGTTGTTAGTGAAAGGCATTAGGGCTCTAATTTGCACTTAGTTTGCATGGTCATGATTTGTGACTGGAAAACTGCACAGTCAAATGTGAGTCTCGGTGAATAGACTCAAACCACCGGGCAGCTGTCATGCGTGCTGTCTCAAATTAGGGTGTGCTCTGTGTAAGCACAGTAATGTAAACACTTGGGGAAAATTACTTGAAAACTACTAACAAAGCTGCTTCTGCACAGTCAAAACTAACACAAGTTGGTGTTTAATGAAAGTCAGATTTCACACACGTTTCAACATCTTTTAAATATTTATGCTTTCTATTTTTGTGAGATTTATCAGTTTTTTTCTCTTCCAGTTTAACATTTGAGCCTAGACTCAAACACCCAGTCCCAATGGGTTCTTTGTAAAGGTGTAGGGGGGTGGATAAAGTAGCCGAGATATTTCACTTATACTGATTTTTTTAAGTGAACACTTCAAAGTGTGGAGTAAATCCACAGCAGATAAAAACACAACACTGTGCATGCTAACTTTCAATTAGCGTGTAAAATGATTTTTGTTCAACAATTCTGAGGCTACTGCTTTACCCACCTTAAAGGGTGTAGCTCCTTTAACTCATGTTTGACAGTTAAAATAGTAAAATTAAGAAACTTAAACAAATGTGAGGGGGAAAACATTCCTCAGTGGATTCAGTAAATGTCTGCATACAACTGAACCTGATGACATTTATTCATTTCATATTTATGAATGTTTTTCTGTCTAACAATGGAGACTGTTGATCGGCAGTGATACTAAATAATTGTTGGCCTAACAGGCCATTACTCTTTAAACACCTGAAAGTTTCAAATAAATACTTTATTTTTATTTATTAGCACAGTGGTGCAGTTGGTAGGGAAGGGAAGTCTGAGATTAGCTATGTTTACATGTGCAAAATTCTTTGACTGGATTCAAATGTTTTCAGATTAAATAATTTTAATATATCGTTTACATGGGCACAATCCGTTTACATGCAGCAGGCTTTTATTCTGAATGGAAGTACTGACATGCGCAGAGTGGTAAACTGTCCTTAAAAAAAAAAACACAGAAGATGAAATTCTACTTCAGGTTTACTTCCGTGATGAACGTAAACAAACCTGAGCTCCCAAAATGGAACCGCAACAGGTTTTAATGATGGTGGAGACGTTACTGCACTCCCTGACTGACTTTGAATTATTTTAATACAGATCATTTTGAGCTCTTTCAAAGCTTCTAGTAGAAATGTTGTCGCTCACTGACCATTTTTCCTTCCCCGACATATTGGCATTTGCCAGGCATAAATACGTGAGGTAGACAGGTCGCACATGCACAGTCAAATGAGTTTTCCACAATCAAGAAAAAACAATGAACAGATTAAGTAACCGGCACACCGTTTGGATTATGAATCGGCATAAACCACTTGTCTCATTCTGATTATAAATTCTTTCGGATCGAGCTGAATCAACAAAAAATAATCCAAATGAGGCGTTTACATGACGCATTTTTATTCCAAATGGCCATAGAATCCGATTACTTATGTCCATGTAAACATAGCTATTGTCATCATTGTATGTTCCCAAACAATGGCGAAATTAGTTATCTGCATTTAACCCATCACACCTGGATACATCCAGGTGGAGCAGTGGGCAGCTATGTAAGCGCACGGGGAGCAGTTGGGGATTAGGTGTCTTACTCAGAGACACTAAGACGTGGGAATGACTGTGAGTCGAACTGCGACTTTCTTGTCCCAAGTCAGCTGCCCTACCTCTACCCCATGTTAGCCCCCAGAGAGCTGTTGCCTCTCAGCGAGAAGGTCGCTGGATTGAATCCCGGCCTGGGGCCTTTCTGGGTGGAGTTTGCATGTTCTCTCTGTGCATGTGTGGGTTTTCTCCAGGTACTCTGGTTTCCTCCCACAGACCAAAAACATGCATATTAGGCTGATTGGTAACTAAATTGTCCCTAGGTGTGAGTGAGAGAGTGACTGGTTGTTGGTCTTGTTTGTCTCTATGTGTCCCTGTGATGTACTGGAGATCTGTCATGGGTGTACCCTGCCTCTAGCACAATAACTGCTGGATATGGGCACCAGTGACCTCAGCGACCCAAAAAAGATAGATGGATCGATCTTCTTAGCAAAACCCTTAGAATTTGCATTTACTGCCAGTCTGCCTCCTAATTAATACCATACTTAGCATTTTACATGCAAACTGGCATTTTTGAGCCATAAAAACGATGTAGCATGTGGCTAACTGATCAATATTTGTATGCTGTCTATGCTATGCGTAAACTGATCCACAAACTTTCCTATATGTGTAAATGGTAAATGGACTGTACTTATATAGCACCTTTCTATTTAATCAAGGTACTCACAACTATTTCCATCACAATCTGTGCCCTCAGTTACCTTCACACAGCACTCTACTATATCTCTACAAAGAGGATCTGAATCTGTAGAGACTAATCAGAAGCAATGAGGGGTTCAGTGTCTTGCCCAGGGACAGTTTTCCATGTGATTTCTGTTGGAATCAAACCCCCAACTCTCCCGTTGGAGGACAACTACCGAACTCTAACCACAGTTGCCCCCAGGAGATCTAAGTTTTCTTACTTTGCTTTTTGGCTGCAGACAACATTAAGGATGCTAGCTCACAAATTCAGGATGATTTTGAAAATACCACATTCAGTTCAAGCACAGTTGCAACATCTACTGATGCACCAACTTTGTTATTTTAACCCCTCGGGGCCAACAGGTTGCTCAAAACTGAAATTTTAGGAAAATCATTTAAATGAATTTGGACCTAATTGATATTTGCATCCAAAATAATTTATTGATTGATATACAGACATGACATCAGTTTTATTAGTTTTATTATATTGTCAGTGTTCTTTTGTCATAAAGCTAAAACTGTTTTAAGTGTAAAATTAGTTCACTAACTTTAGTACCTTCACTATTTAAATACATTTGGCTGTAAAGCATGAAGAGTTGGATTTGAAGGCTTAATGCCAATAAGTGCGCTGAAAAAGACCCATTACAAGATTATGTTGCTGTAAAACCAAGAGTGTATCATTCAGGATTAATGGTGCCTTCACAGATGTGCAAATAACCCACTTCACCTCCATACTGCTCCTTGTGTCGAGTTTTGAACGGAGTGCTGATATGCCTCCTGTTATCTAATCTTATCCTTGTTTCCCAGACATTTCTGCTTCCAGAATTT
>JBBPBX010009749.1:13711-33839 GCA_038048925.1 Garcialebias charrua | reverse complement strand
TGAAAAAAACAATCTAAATATTAAATGTTTTGAAAATTGCAGAAATGTCAAGCAGTTGGATTGATTAATGAGATCATGGACATGCCTGTGAGGAAACGCACAACGAAGGGCATCAACATAGATTTTTTTTAAAGCACTGTGCTCCTTTATGACCAATAATGTCCTCAAACATGTAAAAAACAAACAAAAAACGTCTATGCAGACATATAAATTGTGCAGTATGAGGGTGAACTTGTTTTAGTCCTATTTTAAATAAAACACACTGATCTCCTATTTGTACTCATATTTATTTGAGAGAAAATGTATTGATAAAGAAGGAAAAAATCTGGTAAATGGACTGTACTTATATAGCACCTTTCTATCTTATCAATCTGTGCATTCATACAGCACTCTACTAGATCTATACAAAGATTAATCAGTGCTTTATCACATTCATACACCGATGGGACACACATTGGAGGCAATGAGGGGTTCAGTGTCTTGCCCAGGGACACTTTGGTATGTGACTGCTGGTATATTTGAACCCCCAACTCTTGCATGGGAGGATGATTGCGCTAACTGCTCTGCCACAGCCACCCCAGAATCTGGGATTAAAGAGGTTTTTCTTACATTTCTTCTTAACACCACAATGGAAAATCAGAGTTATGCAAAAAGTTTGAAGAGGATATTTGTTTTATTTTTATTCTGTAATGTCCATGCTGGTTTAGATTGCTATTTGAGCTGCTGTGGACAACAAAGACAACAATAGACAATCATAAAAGATGCATACAAATTGAGAATTTATTTATATTTACTTTCATTGTGACAAAACGTGTTATTTGGCTTTACTGCACAGGAAACACTCATGGAGATTCATCCCCTGATGCCTGCAGCTGGCTGTCTGCAATGATGAGGAGCTCAACAAGCTGCTGGGAGGAGTGACCATCACTTAGGGAGTTCTGCCCAACATTCAGGTGGTCCTTCTGCCCAAGAAGACCAACAAACCCGCCAAGTCCAAGAAGACAGATGTTCAACTGTTCACTTTCTTCAGATCTGCTGCAAGACAGACCTCTACAAAATCCTTCATGCCCACAGCCATCAGCATCGACAACTCTTGAATGAAATCAGGATGATGAACATTCAATGTCCCTTTGGGATTAACAAAGTATTTTTGAATTTGAATCTAGAGTGCTGTATGAATGTGTGCGTGGAGGTGAATGAGGGCACAGATTGTGTGGTGAAGCACTTTGAGTGTCTTGGTTGGATAGAAAGGTGCTGAATAAGTACAGTCCATTTACCATTTAAAGCTAAATACTTCAGTGAACTGATTAAATTCACTGATCAACACTGATGGGAGCATAAATCAAAGTTCACCTGATCAAATGAAATACGGAATAGGTTTGCTTCCTTCAGGGTTTACAGTTTAGAGCTCTACGCAGGGCCAAATTCAAACACAACACAAGAATAATTGAATTTTCTGAGCCTTTGTAAATTAAATCAGCAGTGACTTCATGTACCTTTAACTTGTCCATTTTATTGCTCTCAGTAGCCGTCTACTCCTATAAGAACAACCAGTATAGCGCACTGACAACGATGTAGAAAACAACTTTATTGTATTATTCTACTGCCACAACTTCCTAATCATTGAGTTACACAGTTACATAACATCCGGAAGTCGACTCACAAGGTCTGTGAGACAAAAACAACCTCATGCCCTTCTGAGATAATACTGAAGAGACGGGAAGGACAGCAGCAATGGGACACACAGCTAAACTGCACGGAGAAACCGATTCAATGTGGGAAGATTAGGTTCGTGTAAGCATTATTGAAATATGTTTAACGAAGACACAAGTTTGAATAGTAATTCTTGTGATTAAGGGAGTTAATGAGTTATACGTATTTTTTTTTTTGTATTTAATGAAGTTGTTTGTTTGAATTGTTTGGTAGAAAATAAGGGGCAGATATAATAAAAAAAAATAATAATCTTCATCTGCCACCTTTCATTTTATATTTTAATTTTCTTGTTATCTGTGTGTTATTAAATTGTTTTATTTTGTGTCTTTTATTATAAAATGAATGAATCAATAAATGAAATGAAATGAAATGAAAATTATATAAGTCAGATTAAATGTGTTGGAAATTGATTAAAAGTATCTCCCTGAAGGCTGTGGTTTAATGAAACTTGTGCCCAAGTAGAGATGGGTTACTAGTAGCATGAATCTTAAATGTTCAAACGTTTTGAAGTGGGATTGTGAACAAAGCATGTCTTGTACATAGCTCTTCAAACTACAGTATTGCAATTTGGAGAAACAGCATTTAATGGAGTCCAGATTGATGAGCTGCATTACAGGAGGGACCTGAAACCGCTCCTATTTATTTATTCATTTTATTTTAATTTAAAACTATATAATTTTAAAACTAGTGCCATTTTAAGATTGTTGCAGTCAACTTTAGTTTTGGTCATGTGCAAGCTAGCCACAAACTCATCAATCCAGTCAGAATTTGACGTTATTTCTCCAATCTGAGTTCATTCACAGAGCTATCTACAACAGGTAGGGTGTTAAAAATTGCTCATAAGCTTTCCAAGTACCGGTAACCTTGTTTCCAAACCTTGAACTATGGTTTGTAGTTCTGAAATGAGAACACACTGTAACTCTGTGCCAACACGGTCCATTTCTGCTCCGAACAGGCCTGGAAACAACTCCCTCTTAAAACAATGTTGCAACACCCGCCCCAACAGACCCTCTATACTTTTCGATGCCCCTCTTTAGTAGCAGGCTGCGCATGGGGTTTTCGCGGCCCTGTCCAAATTGTTTACGTAGCTGCTTGTGTTTATTTGCTCTGGTTTGAGGGCAGAGACTGCCAGGCTGTGCCGCGGCATGTCCCAGTCCAACACGACGCTGGCTCCACTTGCAGCCTACCACCTCGATGACAACGCGGGCTTTGTGCCGTCTGTATTTTTGGGGCCAGTGGTCACTTTCAGCAGCTCAATCTGGGAGACCTCTAACCTATAGCGAAACCTTGTGGGGTTCGAGCGTGCACGAACAACAAACACACCGACCAAATGTCTCTCAGCACTTACTAAAAAAAGTGTTTCCCCAGAGGAGGAGGTACAAGGGGTTTGTTCAGATCAACTTGACCAGCCTGGAGTGGAAATAATGAAATGTGCTCGTGTACCTTGTCCACAGTTTGAGGTTTACTGGGCTGCATTTCCACAGAAACACACTTGGGCTTGTTAGTTTTGACCTGGACCATTTATTTCCTTGTGTTTGACTGCTAATAAAAGTAAGAGGTAAATAAAACTCAACTACAGTTCAGAGAATAGTTTTTCAGATGAATTTCTGCCCAGTTTGACGCCCACTGGCTGCCGGACAGTGTGCGGTGTACTTTGTTGGGTTGAGTTTGGCAAACTCATCATTTTCTACTTTTTGATCAATTTTCTCAGAAGTACGTAAACTGAAGGCCACATAGCTCATAGGAGCACAATTAGTGCATTACTATAAATAATAATGTCCATCTGTGTGGACACAACTAATCAGAGAAGGAACCTGGAAACACTTTTGCAAGATCAGAAAGAAAAATATGCTCTCACGCTTCTTTTTGCCCCGTGTGAGCCACTTGGCATCGTGGCCACTTTCTGACAAATTCAGGTAAGTGTTGCAAACTGGTGCTTGTGTCGATGTTGACATTTCTGAATTTCAGTTCCTTCGAAATCCTTTTACAAGCAAAGACAAGTGCAGGATTATTGTGCATTACGTAATAATTTTCCAATTTCCTTCTAATGTCAATAACTTAAGGAAACGGGAAATATTTTTTTGTATTTGAGCTTTGAAACGCAGGTTTTGATGCGGGGAACAACTGCAAGTGAAGACTTTATAATATGCAAAACAGATGAGAACACATTCCTAGGGCAAAAACTCTCCAAGCTGACAAGAGAGCTGTGCTTGTTGCAAATCAGGTAATGATTAATACAGTAATCAGATTCACTGTAATGTTGTCGTTCATCAACGTCTTATCAAAGTTGTCAGAAGAATGAGCACATAATTATTTTCAAGGTAGAGATAAATGCTCATTAAAAAAAATAAAAAATAAGGAAGAAAGCTCAACATTATTATTATTTTGAAGCAAACATTATCTGGGTGGAGTTTGCATGTTCTCTGCGTGCATTTGTGGGTTTCCTCCGGGTACTCCGGGTTCCTCCCACAGACCAAAAACATGCATGTTAGGCTGATTGGTAACTCTAAATTGTCTCTAGGTGTGAATGAGAGAGTGAATGTTGTTTGTCTCGTTTGTCTCTGTGTGTCCCTGTGATGGACTGGAGACCTGTCCAAGGTGTCCCCTGCCTCTCACATAGTGACTGCTGGACATGGGCACCAATGACCCCTGTGACCCAAAAAGGAAGAAGTGGGTAAAGAGGATGGATGGATGGATAGATGACGAACAACAATGACTCTGGTGGTGGAACACCTGAGAGCAGGAAAAAAATTTTTTTTACGTCAATGTGAAAAAGACTGAGATTGTTGTGAATTTCAGACGGAGCAAACACCTAACCCCTGAACATAGGAGGATCTGCAGTGGAAGTGGTCTCCAGCTACAAGTACTTCGGTGTCCACCTGAACGATAACCTCAGCTGGACCAACAACACCACCAGCCTGATCAAGAAAGCTCATTCTTCCTCAGACGGCTGAGACGAGCTGGTCTGAGTAGCTCAGTCCTCACCTCCTTCTACAGGTGTGCAGTGGAGAGCATCCTGTGCTCCAGCATCAACATGTGGCATGGAGGCTGCACAGCTGCAGAAAGAAAAGCTTTGCAGAGAGTGGTGAAGGCTGCACAGAACTCTCTTGGAGTCAGCCTCCCCACCATCACAGACATCTACACCTCCAGATCCAGGAAGAGGGCCACTTATGAAGGACCCCACTCACCCAGCACACACATTGTTTGTCCCACTTCCCTCAAAGTTGCAGAGCATTAACTTGAAGACTGAGGAACAGCTTCTACCCTGAAGCTGTTAGACTCATGAATATCTAACCAGAATAATCACTAAGAAAAAAAATCTCTGTAATGTCACTTTAATTAGTGATATGTGACATCTGTGATGCTGATTATCCATGCTGCATGCTGCTGATCTCTTGCCTTTATGCTGCTATATTCATACCCTTCTGTTCACAACAGACTCATATTCAAGCTTCTGTTTAAAACACTATTATTTACATCATTAGTGTTTAGTATATATATATCTTAGAAGATAGGCCCGGAGGTGGGGCACGTTGGCGAGCGCCTGGTGGCCGGGCTTTTACCCATGGAGCTCGGCCGGGCACAGCCCGAAGAGGAGACGTGGGTCCCCCTTCCCATGGGCTCACCACCTATGGGAGGGGCCAAAGGGGTCGGGTGCAATGTGGGATGGGTGGTGGCCGAGGGCGGGGACCCTGGCGGTCTGATCCTCGGCTACAGAAGCTGGCCATTGGGACATGGAATGTCACCTCTCTGGTGGGGAAGGAGCCTGAGCTAGTGTGTGAGGTTGAGAGGTTCCGGCTAGAAATAGTCGGACTCACCTCAACACATGGCTCTGGCTCTGGAACCAGTTTCCTTGAGAGGGGTTGGACACTCTTCCACTCTGGAGTTGCCCCTGGTGAGAGGCGCCGAGCAGGAGTGGGCATACTTGTTGCCCCCCATCTTGGTGCCTGTACGTTGGGGTTCACCCCGGTGAACGAGAGGGTAGCCTCCCTTCGCCTACGTGTGGGGGGACGGGCTCTGACTGTTGTTTGTGCCTATGCGCCAAACGGCAGCGCAGATTACCCACCCTTTTTGGAGTCCTTGGAGGGGGTATTGGAGAGTGCGCCTCCTGGGGACTCCCTTGTTCTACTGGGGGACTTCAACGCTCACGTGGGCAATGACAGTGAGACCTGGAGGGGTGTGGTTGGGAGGAACGGCCCCCCTGATCTGAACCCAAGTGGTGTTCTGTTATTGGACTTCTGTGCTCGTCATGGATTGTCCATAACGAACACCATGTTCAGGCATAAGGGTGTCCATATGTGCTCTTGGCACCAGGACACCCTAGGTCGTAGTTCGATGATCGACTTTGTTGTCGTCTCATCTGATCTGCGGCCGCATGTCCTGGACACTCGGGTGAAGAGAGGGGCGGAGCTGTCACTGACCACTACCTGGTGGTGAGTTGGCTCCGATGGTGGGGGAGGATGCCGGTCAGACCTGGCAGACCCAAACGTATTGTGAGGGTCTGCTGGGAACGTCTGGCAGAGTCTCCCGTAAGACGGAGCTTTAACTCCCACCTCCGGGAGAGCTTTGAACACGTTCCGAGGGAGGCGGGGGACATTGAGCCCGAGTGGGCCATGTTCCGCGCCTCTATTGTCGAGGCAGCTTATCAGAGTTGTGGCCGCAAGGTTGTTGGTGCCTGTCGTGGTGGCAACCCTCGAACCCGGTGGTGGACACCGGCGGTGAGGGATGCTGTCAAGCTGAAGAAGGAGTCCTATTGGGCCTTTTTGGCCTGTGGGACCCCGGAAGCAGCAGATAGGTACCGGCAGTCCAAGCGGCATGCGGCTCGGGTGGTTGCTGAGGCAAAAACTCGGGCGTGGGAGGAGTTCGGAGAGGCCATGGAGAATGACTTCCGTACGGCTTCGAGGCGATTCTGGTCCACCATCCGGCGTCTCAGGGGGGGAAAGCGGTACGCGACCAACACCATTTATGGTGGGGATGGCGTGCTGTTGACCTCAACTCGGGATGTTGTGAGTCGGTGGGCGGAGTACTTCGAAGACCTCCTCAATCCTACTGGCACGTCTTCCACTGAGGAAGCGGAGCCTGGGGACTTTGGGTCGGGCTCTCCAATCTCTGGAGCTGAGGTCACCGAGGTGGTTAAAAAGCTCCGCGGTGGCAGGGCTCCGGGGGTGGATGAGATTCGCCCTGAGTTCCTTAGGGCTCTGGATGTTGTGGGGTTGTGTTGGCTTACGCGACTCTGCAATATCGCGTGGACATCGGGGGCAGTTCCCTTGGATTGGCAGACTGGGGTGGTGGTTCCCCTATTCAAAAAGGGGGACCGTAGGGTGTGTTCCAACTATAGGGGGATCACACTCTTAAGCCTCCCTGGTAAGGTCTATTCAGGGGTTCTGGAGAGGAGGGTCCGTCGGATAGTCGAACCTCGGATTCAGGAGGAGCAGTGTGGTTTTTGTGCTGGTCGTGGAACACTGGACCAGCTCTACACCCTCAGCAGGGTCCTGGAGGGCGCGTGGGAGTTTGCCCAACCAGTTTACATGTGCTTTGTGGACTTGGAAAAGGCATTCGACCGCGTCCCTCGGGGGGTTCTGTGGGGGGTACTCCGGGAGTATGGGGTACCAGGCCCATTGATATGGGCTGTTAGGTCCCTGTACGACCGGTGTCAGAGCTTGGTCCGCATTGCCGGCAGTAAGTCAGGCTCGTTTCCAGTGAGAGTTGGACTCCGCCAAGGTTGCCCTTTGTCACCGATTCTGTTCATAACTTTTATGGACAGAATTTCTAGGCGCAGCCAAGGTGTTGAGAGGATCCGTTTTGGTGGCCTTGGAATCGCTTCTCTGTTTTTTGCAGATGATGTGGTCCTATTGGCTTCATCAGGTCGTGATCTACAGCTTTCGCTGGAGCGGTTTGCAGCCGAGTGTGATGCGGCCGGGATGAGGATCAGTTCCTCCAAATCCGAGGCCATGGTCTTGAGCCGGAAAAGGGTAGCATGCCCTCTCCGGGTCGGGGAGGAGGTCCTGCCCCAAGTGGAGGAGTTTAAGTATCTCGGGTCTTGTTCACGAATGAGGGAAAACTGGAGCGTGAGATCGATAGGCGGATAGGTGCAGCATCCGCAGTGAAGCGGGCGCTGTACCGGTCTGTCGTGGTGAAGAGAGAGCTGAGTCAAAAGGCAAAGCTCTCAATTTACCGATCGATCTACGTTCCCACCCTCATCTATGGTCATGAGCTTTGGGTTATGACCGAAAGAACGAGATCTCGGATACAAGCGGCTGAAATGAGTTTTCTCCGCAGGGTGTCTGGACTCTCCCTTAGAGATAGGGTGAGAAGCTCAGTCATCCGGGAGGGACTCGGAGTAGAGCCGCTGCTTCTCCACATCGAGAGGAGCCAGTTGAGGTGGCTCGGGCATCTGGTTAGGATGCCTCCTGGACGCCTCCCTGGTGAGGTGTTCCGGGCATGTCCCACCGGGAGGAGACCCAGAGGAAGACCCAGGACACGCTGGAGGGACTATGTTTCTCGGCTGGCCTGGGAACGCCTTGGGATTCCCCCAGAGGAGCTGCTCCAAGTGGCTGGGGAGAGGGAAGTCTGGGCCTCCCTACTTAGGCTGCTACCCCTGCGACCCGACCCCGGATAAGCGGAAGAAAATGGATGGATGGATATCTTAGAAGATCCTTAGCATACTGTTTAGCGTTCATTTAGCGTATAACTTTGTGTATATGTTAGATCCTAATATATTGTTTTCTTTTTATACTTTTTTTGCAATTTTTCCCATTTTGGGGTTTAACAGGGACCTTGTGTACACAATTTTATTCCACTTCATGTATCACTTGTGATGCAAATGACAATAAAGATACTTGAGCTTGGATGGATGGATGGATGGTTACCAAAAAAAAGTCATCATTGCTGGTAGTGCCAGGTATTTAGTACCATGTAAGTTTTAATTATCTAATAACCCAGATTTGTGGTTGTTATTTTTTTTTTAACTCAACTCATTAGTAGCTCTAATTTAATTTAAGTAATTTATCCCCAATTTTGGGGTTGAAAAACCTAACCCAGTACGCTGGGTCGCTTTGATAAACCAACCCTGCTGAATTAAAACCACCCAGGGTTGTTCCAGCTAATAATGACACACTGGATTGGTTTCAGCTCAATACAGTAAGTGTGTGTGTAAATGTTTACCTTGGATTGATTCATCCAATATATTTACCCACTTCTTCCTTCTCACATTGCGGGGGTCACTGGTGCCCATATCCAGCAGTCATTGAGCGAGAGGTGGGAGACACCCTGGACAGGTCTCCAGTCCATCACAGGTACATAGACAAACAACCATTCACTCTCTCACTCACACCTAGGGACAATTGACCAATTAGCACAAGCATCTTTTAGTTATATTAATGTAAATTTTTAAAGTTATTAAAAAAAATAACTTCTTGTATTCTGTGTTTTCTTTTACTTCCTGTTTCTGCAATAGTCCACCATCCAACGTTTCTCCTTCAGTTTTTTTATTTTTTATCAGTTTGTCTGTTTTCCCACCTATGGCCCTTCCTTTGTTTATTCACATTCTTCGAGTTCCCCATAACTGCTTAGCTCAGCGGATATTACCATTGCAAACTGTGCACCACCTCACTTTTAAGAGTATTGTCACATTTCATTAAGCCTCGTCTTTCATTTGCCTCACTTGGCTGCAGGGGGAATCAGATTACAAGGTTTGTAAAGAAACGTCTTTTAAAGGGTTTTACGTCTCAGACGTTTCCAGGGACATTCAAATTGAGTTTAGTATGAGGATTTGTGCAACCTGTCCAACAAAACCGGTACAAAGTTCAGAGCTTTGGAGCCTTAAAACTCTTACAACACCAAGAATAATGCCTGTTAAACCGAAAAGTGGACATATGAGCTGAAGATGAAGTTAAACAACAGTTCGGAAGGGGACAAATCCATAATCTTAAATGAGATGGAGTGATTGCATCACAGCCGAAATAAAACTTTTGCTTGTTCAATCATAGAGCCTAAAGGATTATCTCGATAGGGTGAGAGAGTGGGAATTATTTTATTTTATTAACCTTTATTGAACCAGGCAAATTCCATTGAGATCACACATCTCTTTTGCAAGGGAGGCCTTGTGAAGGCAGCCTAACATGCATGTTTTTGGGAAATGAGGGCAATTCACGTATATACGAACATGAAAACAACACCGTTTTCATGCCAAAGTGTGACTGAAGTTGAGTAATTTTGTGGACATGTTAAAATTTCTGAATCACTGCCAAACTGGCATCCCCCTAAACAGATTCTTCTTTGTTTTTCTGGCATTTTAGAGTGTCAAAATTACAACAATGTGACTCATATTACCTAAGCATGAACAAGCTCACATGATGAAAAGTAAAAAATAAAAAAATATATTTTTCTCTTTTCATCCCAACCCTAAAACATACTCAAACAGCTGATATCTTACAACTAATGCTTTTACTTTAAGAAATAAGAATTACAGTACAGATGGATGACAAAGGGAGTAAAAGGTGTTCCGTTTTATTTGGAGTTAAAATCTTTTTAGATTCTGTGGAAATCCACTGGAGGAAATAAGCATCATTATTTAAAAAAAAAAAAAAACATTTCTTTATTGGTGTTTTGATGGTAGAGGACCCTCCATTTGTAATAATTTGGAGGACTGTGGACTGTGGAGGCTGCAGCTTGTGATTTTCACATGGTTTTCAGACTCAGCCGATCATTCTGTGACCTCTCATGTCCTGTGGGCTGTGGGCATATGATAGACACCACAAACAGCAGGATTTGAAAATATTCCCCTCTTTAAGCTGTGCATTGATTTGCACCAGTGCTGGCAAAAATCCCGCCGGATCTTCTCACCGTGTGAAACACTTCATGCTTTTAATTCATTCACTTGTGTGTTTTTGATGAAGCTGTGATATTATTTATATTTGCAGTGAAATGAAATAACGTTTTTGCAGTTGATTGATTTAGACAAAAGCCAAAAACAGATATTTGCATTTGACGAAGGAGAGATGCAAAGCCACCATCTTGCTAGGTGCTATGCTCATCCCTCTATCATTAAACCACACATTTTTAATGCTTTTTGTGTGCCGTAGGCAGAAAAGTTTTATTTGACTTGAATAAACGCAGATATTGTGAAAACAAGGAATGATGCTATAAAAAGATTTGACCAAGCCCGTCAAGCATTAGTGGTGGCAGAAGACTGCATATTAAATGGTTTATGAACAGTTGATGGCTCAGGCTCATGAATTTAGCATTACGCCTAAAACATTAACAGAACCAACATGAGATACAAATTCATACTAGCTAAGTAGTAGCGCTGTAATAATTTTAGCCAGACCTGTACTTTACAAATCTTCATCTAACCACAGCTATTTTAGAGAATGTATTTTTATCGGAAGCTTTGTGGTTTTAATGTTGATTCAACTTTTATGAGAATGTTTTATTCATGTTTTATTGAGTCTATATTTTAACCTTTTCCTTCATCTGTTGGTTTGGACTTTTGACTTGCAAGAACAAGAGCAACCTCTCGGGGATTGTCAAGATGTGCAGCAAAACTGCTGGCATAGACCTAAGGAACCTTGCAGACCTACACAAGGTGAGGTCAGTGAATAAGGCCAGGCAGATTCTGGCAAACCCTGATCACCCACTCCATGACGAGTTCAGGCTGCTTCCATCTGGACGCAGGTTTCTGCAACCCAGATATAGAACAAACAGATTGAAAAACTCATTTATCCCTGTAGCAATCAGGTTTCTCAATGCACACTAATTTTAACACTGTTATTTTAATACCGCATACCGCGAGAACCGATCAACAGAGGACAATCAACAGAGAACCGATCAACAGAGGACGCCATCTCCTCTGTGGTCCACACTGCTCTCACCCACCTGGATCAGAAGGACTCATACGTGCGTCTGCTCTTTGTGGACTTCACATCTGCCTTCAACACCATGATCCCCCAAACTCTGATAGACAAACTATCCACACTTGGACTAAGCCCCTCCATCTGTAACTGGGTACTAGACTTCTTAACAAACAGACCACAGTCCGTGAAGATCCACAACTTCTCCTCCTCCACCATCACCCTCAGCACTGGCTCTCCTCAAGGATGTGTGCTGAGCCCTCTTCTGTTCACTCTGCTCACATATGATTGTACAGCCACACATCCAGGCTGTCATATTGTTAAGTTTGCAGATGATACAGCTGTGGTGGGATGCATCACAGATAATGATGAATCCAGCTACAGACAGGAGGTGGAACATCTGGAGAGCTGGTGCAAAGAGAACAACCTTCACATGAATGTGAAGAAGACGAAGGAGATGATTGTGGACTTCAGAAGGAACAAACACACCCACACCCCACTGTATATAGGTGGATCTGCGGTGGAGGTGGTCTCCAGTTACAAGTACCTGGGTGTACACTTGAATGATAACCTCAGCTGGAGCAATAACACCACCAGCCTGATCAAGAAAGGTCATCAGAGACTCTACTTCCTCAGACGGCTGAGACGAGCCGGTCTGAGAAGCTCAGTCCTCACCTCGTTCTACAGGTGTGCAGTGGAGAGCGTCCTGTGCTCCAGCATCAACGTGTGGCATGGAGGCTGCACAGTTGCAGAGAGGAAAGCTCTACAGAGAGTGGTGAAGGCTGCACAGAAGTCTGTGGGAGTCAGTCTCCCCACCATCACAGACATTTACACCTCCAGATGCAGAAAAAGAGCCACCTGCATCATGAAAGACCTCACTCACCCAGCACACTCACTCTTTGCACCACTCCCCTCGGGACGGAGGTTGAGGAGCATCAAATGTAGAACCACTAGACTGAGGAACAGCTTCTACCCTGAGGCTGTCAGACTCATGAATAAATAAATAATAAGAATAAACACTGCAAAATGTCACATCATGTTGATACTGATCTGTTTCTTGTTGCTGCGTTCATCTGTGACCATCTGCTCATAATGACTCATGTTCGTGCTGCTGTTTATAATGATGTTTTTCTACTACATTAGGGCTTAGTGTATTACTAGCTGATGTCTCTCTTAGTTAATCCTAGATGTTATTATTGTTTTTCTCTTGCATTTGTTGTTGGATGTAACTGGGACCCTGTGTACATAATCTCGTTTTCAACACATGTACTACATGCGGTGCAAATGACAATAAATTCTCTCTGACTTTGACTCTGACTCTTAATGTCTTAATGTCTTGTGTGTATACTGTATATATGTATGTATATATGTGTATGTGCATATGTGTGAATATGTACAAACCTATTGACTGTGAAGCTAATTGCCCTTCGGGGATAATAAAGATACTTGAACTTGAATTGTAACCAACAGCTTGAACTTAAAAACTTATATTTTATCATAACTTAAAAATACAACATGCCTTTCAGTATTTAAAACATGGTAACTGATACTTGTCCAGCTTCCACACTGATTCACTGGTATTTAGCATACATACAGTGGTGGGATGTAAGTAAGTACAAGAGTACTTCCTTACTGTACTTAAAATACAGGTACCGTACATGAAAAAATTACTTAAGTAAAATTAAACGTGGGTGCTTACCTTTATGCCACTACATTTTACATTAAGTATCTGTACTTTCTACGACACTATATTTATATGCTGGTGAAGATTCTCATATATTTCTATAATGCGTTGTCAAAAAAGGCGTTCAATATCATGTCCTGGACGACTGAGAATCTTCACCAGCATATAATGCGTTGTGTTACAAGTTACATTCACAATGCGTTTAAATTTTTTTGTTGTTGTTCGTTAGTTTGAAAGTAACCACTGGTTAGTGTAATTTAACTTGACCATGGACCACTGGTGAGAAGGGAGTTAATCCATTGAATTACTGCAAAGTGAGCAGGTAACGTTAGACCAGCCTTCAAAAAGAGCTGGACCAATGACGTATTCCGTATTTTCTGGAATATAGGTCGCACCTGAATATAGGTCGCATTGTCCAATTATTGCCAAAGAATTGGAAAAATCCATATATAGGTCGCACCTGAATATAGGTCGCACCCACGTCAAAATGTGGACCGTGTTTAGCTCTGCTGCAAATGTCTCTTCCACAGGAGCGCACAGCAAGGCTTTTAAGAAGATTAACACTTAAAAACAATTATTTGTTTGATAAAAATTATAGCAAATATGTGTCTGAGCTGAACTTTTCTTTAATAAATGAATAATTTTAGCAGGATAAACACCTAAAAATATATATTTGTTAGCTGACATTATTGTAAGAGTGTGTCTCAGTTTAATTTTTGTTAATAAATGATTACAAATCAGCTTATTTTATAAAAAGCCATAAATAGGTTGCACCTGAATATAGGTCGCAGGGCATGCAAAAATGATAAAAAGCTGCTACATATATTCCGGAAAATACGGTATTCTAGTAAATGTCATTGAGATGGGAGCACCGACAGCACCACTAACACACCAACAATGGATTCCACCATGTAGAGTCAGCCAGAAGATACATACCACCCATGGCCTTATTGAAAGATTACTGAAAGATTATTGAAAGACTACTGTATTCAGTACAGCAGGACAGATTCTGAACTTGAACAATAAATTATTGCTGCAACATTAAAATGTGTCAGTTCATGGAATGTTAGAAGACGACATGTCTCCAAATGTCTCGACACTCTGGTCCAAGTTTTGAAAATGGTGTCAGGAAGTTAAAACATTGTTCACTATTGACCCATTACAGTACAAGGTTGAATGACTAGACAGTATTTTAACTAGAGTTGAAGACAAACTGCAGTTGAACTGATCAGAGCCTGTTCCTTTGTTAGTTGTGTCTAATGCTCCTTTTTTCTGTCACACAACTTTTACTTCAATGTCTTTACTGCAGTTAAAATGACACACTGGTTTGTGTTAAAGAAAAACTTTCAAAGGTATTATCATTCCTCTAATTTTTGCTTAATGGCATTTAACTCTACATGTCATCCCTGAAATTCTGACAGAATTACAAGTCCACGTGTGAACTGTGTCACACAATAAAAACATGCATTATCTGCAACATTGTTTATGTTTGTTTATTAAATTTGTTCTTTTTTTTTTTTTACAAAAGAAACAATACAAGACAATCCCATAAATGATAATGTACAAAATATAAAAAAATGAAAGGTAGCAGAAAGAAGAATAAATCTTATTATATCTGCCCCTTTTTTCCAACAATCAGATTAAACAATAATAATCTTCAACCAACAGTACAAAATGACTAACTCTTTCTAATTTTCTAACTAATACAATACACATTACGCTATTTCATTTTTTTTTTAACACATTCGTTTTGATCATTTTCTTAAATGTAAACATTGACTTGGCATTTTTAACTACATTCTCCAAGCCATTCCATAATCTAATTCCCTGGATTGAGGTAGAACGTCCCTTCAAACTTCTGAATTGTTCATTGTTCGTTAAAATGACATTGTTCATTAAAATGACTCAACAATATTAATGTATTACAGAAAATATACAAATGGTAGGTACACTTAATTATATTGTAGACCACTGAATTAGTAATACATTTAGCAAGTATTTTTACTTTTAACACCAAGTATTTTTAAAAGCAAGTACTTTACTTTTACTTAAGTAAAAACGGTAATACGGTAATGTGGTACTTTTACTAGAGTACATTTTTTGTCTTTATTTGTACTTTTACTTAAGTACAGTATTTGAGTACTTTCTCCACCACTGCACATATTTTATGTATAAAACTTGTAACATATAATCCAACATTGTGCAGTCAGGACATCTGGAGAGTTGTCGTTGTCGAGACATTTCACCCTCCATCCAAAATACTTCATCAGTCCAAGGAGCCACAAACAAACTCAGTCTCACAAGCAGCACACTCCCATAGTGGACCAACCAGTTTGATGGTGATACGATGGTTTCTGGGGTCCACCCTCTTCCCCTTCGACTCCTGAGGCAACCACAGTCGAACTGGTTCAAAACATCAAAGCTCATGCTCAATAATCCAGGTAGATAATCCAACAAAGTTCAGTCAGGTCATCTGGACAGTTTCGTATTGTTGTTAGATGTTTCATCCTTCATCCAAAGAACTTCATCAGTCCGAGGAACTATGTGAATGTGCTGCTTGTGGGACTGAGTTTGTTTGTGGCTCCTCAGACTGATGAAGTCCTTTGGATGAAGGATGAAACATCTCAACACAAATAAGAAACCGTCCAGAGGACCTGACTGAATATGATTTTACCCAGATTATTGAGCATGAACTTTGATTACGTATAACCATTTTTTGCCTGTCTATGTAAATATACACAATGAAGAAGACAAACTAAAGCCTTAAAAGTCTTGTTTTCAACTTTTTTTAAATATTTGACACATATTACAAAGTTTTTTAGTGTGTGTACTTTCACATTTGAATGAAAAGGGATTTTTAAAGTTAGTCTGCAAGCATAAAGGTTTCCTACCTTTAACAAAGGATTGAACTTAAAGTATAACTGTTACTCTCATAGTGTTTCATGTTTGGCTCTATCAAATGATTTGCAAATCATGCGGTACTACACAAAACAAAAAAACACACATTGCTGAATGAATGAGTGAGTGGAGATCTTGCCGCTTCTTTCAGCCTCAGTTCTCCATCAGTATTTTTATGTATTTATTTCGTCATCTCTCTGAGCTGCAGTTGCCTGCAGCCGTAGTAACAATGTTAGTAAAGAAAAGAGGAAACGTAAAAGGGCCACACAAGTTGGAGCCTCACCCCATCACCCAAATGTTCACCTCGGGCAAAAATATGCATGTTTTCTGTGCGAGCTACAGTACTTTTGAAAGTACAGTCAAATCAGCGACAGCCTCGGGTGAGGTATGAGCTAGAAGAGCAAATAGTTGTAAAATATCTACGTATGAAAGCGGGTGAAGCCAGTAATTATGGACAATTAAAAAAATTCAGTATTGTAACCTAAATGTCTCCTAAAGTCAAAAATAAAATCACATCAGAATCGGAACAACTTTTTAAATACGTTCCCTCATAACTCGATTCAGTCACCTTTGACCTTTCTCTGCTGTGTAAACCGGCATCTTTTAATCCACTCATTGTTATTGCATGTCTTGATAGACTTGAAGGGGATTATGCTGTCTCGGAGGCCAGCAGGGCCACAGAGGGTGAGAGGTCACAGTGTTTGACTGGCACAAGCAAACAAAACGAGTACAGTGTGATCAGAAGACAGATGTAAAGATCAGACTAACAGTTTGTGTCTCTCCCCTCTGAGTCACATTCAGGTCAAAGAGACACCCCTGAAAGTTGACGGGGTTTTTTTTATAAAAAAAAAAAAAAAAAAACGTATGAATGAACTTGTGAAAATAGGTCGTTCTGTACAGGAGCTTTTAAAATTATTTCGTGTAAAAGACCAGCTTTCTAAATCCTGGCCGAGCCACATATTTTCCTTCTGTTACATAAATGGGTTCTGGAACTGGCTCTCAAAGTGTTGATCCAGTACAGACTCAGAGCTAATTTGCCCAATCCTTAAATTTAGCCCCCGCCCCCTTAAATACCCAAAAGATGCATAAAAGTGTTCAGTCAGGTTGTATGTAAGCTTGTAATGATTCGGTGGTGGCTGAACCCCAAACGCAGTGAGGACTCAGATCTAAAAGTAAAAGTTATTTAATAAAAAAAATAAACAGCAGGGCTGATGTGGCAGCAACAACTTACATGAGCCATGAGAGAAAAGTAATGGAGACAAAACCAGGACGTGGTGCAGAACACCGGGAACATGGAGCCTTCACGAGACAACATAACAAGGAGCAGGAGACGCAGACTTACACACTAATGACACACAGATGACAAACAGCTGGGAGAGACAACAGCTGGCAGCAAAAGCTAATTACATGAGAGCGCAATAGCAGGAACAGACCACAAGAGGGAGGCACACACTCAAAGAACTCAGTCAAGGAGCAGGAAAGGAAGTAAAGACAAGATAAAAGCAACAAAAACAGACAAAAAGGACATATTATGTCAGATTGTTTGCAGCTTTATTAAAATCCTGGATCCTTTCTCATCACTGGGAAGTAACCCAATTATTTTATACATTTCTCCAACATTTTTCCCAACATGAAGCCGTAACTCGTTGATCAAAACCTTCGAAAGTTAGCATATTGTGCACACTTATGCTAACGGCTGCTTCAAATTCATGTGTTTTATGGATCATTTTGTAAATTTAGTGTACTAACATGCTATAAATTTAAATTACGGTAGTTTAAATTTTGGTGACTGTGAACAGATTTACTCCCTCAGGTTCTCAGCTTGATAGCTCTATTGGTTTTATTACTTTGCCCAGCTAATGAATTGATCATTTTGCAGTTCGGCCTCTGATTTTGATCAAGCCTGTTTACATTTTATATTCCTATATGCATAAACATTGTTTTTTATTTTTATTTTTATTTAAATAACTCCTTTTAAATGTGTTTGTAGAGCAACTATTGTTTATGTTAAGTTTGGTGCAATGCTGAGCATTAACAAATCTATTGCAGGAGAGGATGTGTACATTTTTCTACCCTTTTTCAACATTTTCTAGCCGAGAAAAAACAACCCACCATAACATTGATTTCCTCATTTTTTTACATTTGTCACTTTCTGAAACTAAAACATATTATAAATCATCACTGGCATTTAGAAGCCATAAAATCATGGACATGGTACAAAGTAGCAGTAATGTAACTTTGTAACAAAATATTTTAGTCTAAGCACCTAAAAAAATACTTTTTGAGTTTAGAAATGATGCTTGGATGAAAAAGACCCTGAGATGAGTCAAATCAAAATATGCAATTGTCAGTTCATTGTTTCTGGAACTGTAACTGAATGCAATCACTTTTGTTCCTGCTTGTTCATAACTAAGCTGCTTATTGGAAGGAGTGATGCTGTTTTCATTTTGTTTATTCAACTTTAAAGAGTGTTAAATTATTTAATATGTCAAAATTAAACATGTTCCTTTTTGGTAAACTGACTAATTTATAACCATGACTTATAAAAAAGCTAGTTTGGGTTGAAATAATTAATTTAATAATTATACTCCATAACCAAAAGTTAAATATGTGTTTATTTTTGCTAAATAAAAGTATTTTTTGCTAATCAATTTAACAATAAGATCTTTTATTTTTATTTTTACAAACTACATACAGTATATCTGTTTAATTTGATGTTGTGGATTCTGCTGATGCCAGTTCACTTTTTTGTTGCCCCATAAACAGCGAGTGACGCACATCAGTGTTAGTTTTAAAGCTGTTGAACTTTTAGCTATAGCTTGGAAAAGTTTAACAACAGTTTTCTAAATGGCAAAAAAATAGGCTAGAATTTTTTTTTCAAAGAGTTAAAAAGAAAAATGAAAATCCATAAATTCAGCCAATAATTCAGTTCAGTTCATGTTTTCTTGGATAAACGTAATTTACATGTAAATTAAGGGGGGATCACATTTATTGACGATTTGCATTGAAATAAACCAGTTTTGTTGAAAGACTGATGGTTTTGAAAAAACTTTACCCACCTTCCTGTTTTAACTTTGAAAAGTTTTGTCACTGACTGTAAAACCTTGGGGCTTTATATGTTTTTTCTGTTGTTTTGAAGAGGTTTTTTGGCACCAAGGCCTCATTGCCATAAATACATGCACTGCAGTAAAACCTTCTAACCACTAGAGGTCACCAAATAACAGTGAAACAAATACTGCACAGAGTCTAAAAAAGCTATAAAGTCTGGTCCTCTGGACAGTTTTTTATTTTATTTTTTTGTCCAGAGGACCAGACTTTTTTTTTCTTTTCTACCTGGATTGTTGAGCATGCATCAGGGTACTGCACAGAGTGTTTATCTAACTCTTTGTATCCATTTAAACATTATATTGCACTTACTGAGTGTGAAAGGATTGTTTAATAAAATGAATAAAACATAAATAATATTAAAAAAGGAAAAAGTCACCAGCTATGGCACAACTTTACATCCTGTATGTAAACAGTGTGTGTAATTTGAGCCCTTCAACTCACGTTCAGACCTCTCCTCTATGCAAATGTGTCAATTGCTGTACAAATTGCTTGTTTTGTATATAATGTATATAGAAATCTGTCATATCCTGTTGGTTTTGAACTGTCAACATCTGTTTACTGTGATTGTAGTTTTCTTTATTTTCTTTTTGATAAGTGCAAATGCCTATTGCCAATGTGACGTGTGCTGCTGACCACTTGACCAGGTCACCCTTGTAAAAGAGATCTCGATCTCAATGGGCTCTACCTGGTTAAATAAAGGTGATTGATTGATTGATTGATTGAAATTCCTGGAAATATGCAAAGAAGCACAGTCTTTTCCTTTAAACTGTTGCAAATTATTATTATTATTATTATTATTATTATTATTATTATTATTATTATTATTATTATTATTATTATTTATTATTATTATTATTATTATTATTATTATTAT
>JBBPBX010009748.1:16133-59396 GCA_038048925.1 Garcialebias charrua | reverse complement strand
CTTGGGGTTTACTGTGACTGCACATGCAGAAGCATGTGCTCTAAGTGAAAAACCCTTCCAGTAAACAGATTGCAAACCACACAGACAGAAAATATGCACTTTTCAGAGCACTGGCCTCGACTCACTGGCTGGCCTGTCCAAAGTGTTTCCATAGTTCCTATGACGTTTTTGGACAGACAAAAATCTTATTTTGCTGCATGTTTGCAGACGGAGTGTAATTTTTAATTTACACGTGACAACACAGTCTTTCACACAGAAGCAAATGAAAATAAAAATATAAAAACTCTGCCTTTTTATTTAGCTTTAAAAAAAATGAA
Source organism: Garcialebias charrua (assembly GCA_038048925.1). NCBI lineage: Eukaryota > Metazoa > Chordata > Actinopteri > Cyprinodontiformes > Rivulidae > Garcialebias > Garcialebias charrua. The sequence goes on along the minus strand of JBBPBX010009748.1, from coordinate 59,079 downwards.
GCATACTGACTCAACACTTTCCGTTATGACTCTGACTAGTCATATTGTGCAGTCAGACCACGGACCATACAGAAAATCTTTAACCTTCTTCTCTCCATCCTTGATAAAAAAAATCAATTCAATCCCCAGTCATTGAACATCTTGTGGTGTCTCTGAGCAAGACACCCTATCTCCAATTGCTCCCCAGGCACCTTCAATAGCTGCCCACTGCTCCACCTGGGGGTGGATGGGTTAAATACAAAGAGCCAATTTTGCCATTGTATGGGAACATACAATGATGACTACTGTATACATTATTTTTTTTTTTTTCATCATGATGAAGAACACAGCTTCTAATCTAGGTTTTAAAATTGACAGTGATTTTAAATTTGATTCCCAGATTGGAGCGAAGGTCAAAGCCAGTTTTTATCAGGCAGCTGGCTAACAAGTCAAACCACACACAACAGCAGCTGGAAACAGTAATCCATGCCTTCACCACCTTGTTTATATAAAAAGTAATACTGTACAGGCTAAAAGTGAAAAAAAAAAGGACACTCACCATGTGAATGGCAGGACTTTGACTCCCATTCATTTCCCTCACATTCCAGCTGCTTGCTCTTACTAGCCCTGGCATCTGGGGCGTGGCACTGGTTTTTGGCTGAGTGAGTGATTTAACTCCTTTCTGTGCCCCCTCCTCCACTCAACCTACCTCGCTCCCTGTCTTGTTTATTGTTCTCCAGACCCTTTTCTACACTGCACCTTGCTCAACAGGTTTGCGGTATTGTCATGTGGAATCCTGTCAAGCAGAACCAAGAGTAGTGTAACATGGTTGGTAAAAAGTTGTGTTACACTGTTACACAAGGTGGGCAGCCAGAATTTAGAAGAACGAACTTTGCTTAGGATGACATGATTAAGAGGAGACGCTTAAGCTCACCTTGCCAGTGCATTAAGAGATTATTCCATCAGTGAGGGGGACAGCAGTGAAAGGCTGGCACCTGCAGCAAACCATGTACAACAACCCTGAAATGTTTACAGCCAAGCCTACACAAGGGCTGCGTGGGACTCCATAGTAACACAGATCAGGGGATATGTCGTTTGAGCCTTGGTGTCTCTTGTGAGCTTCATGAAAATGAAAAGAAAGCTGTACCATCTATTCTTAAATAAATAATTGGCCATAAAGAGCATGACATTACCTGAATTATATTAAGGCAATTATTGTAAAATGTGCCATTTTTTTGTCCTCACCACCAACTACTCCCAAAAAACAAACATTAATAGAAAAATATACTATGGATATTATAAATTTGAAATAAGTTAATCTAATTAATTAATAGAAAAATATACTATGGATATTATAAATTTGAAATAAGTTAATCTAATTAAGATTTCTAAGAGTGCATGTGTACATGTGTGGTCCTTCAGGAACTGCATGACATACTGCAAAATGATCATCTAAAGAAATTATATTTATTCAACAGATTTATTAATCTGCCACAGCGGGAATTGAAGGACAGCCCATTTCAATTTCCGTGCATTTAATTTTTATTTGTGAAATTGCACAGAACCAAGCAAATATAGGTTGTAAACAATTTTTCATCTTCAACTCAAAATGTGTAACTTTTTTTTAAAGCATGAGTTTTTATACGTGATTTATTTTTTTGCCAAACTTCCATTACACTAGTCTTAAGACTTATGTGTTAAACCAACTTTGTTCTATTTAAACTGTTGCTTGCATTTTTTGTGTAATACAGCAGCTAATTTAATGCAAACAGGAAATATAATGACTACCGTACTTCCAAGATGTGAAAAGTTGACGATGCTCTGTAAAAAAAAAAAAAAAAAACTGGCAACTTTCCTGTTTTTTGATTATTTAACAGCCCTTGAGTTAATACATTGTGTTTTATGGAGGAAATGTATCATTGAATTATTATATGTTCTTTCTGCGCAACATTTGTTTACACTCTAAAAAAGGAAAATAAAGTTATTTTATTTTTACTGTATATATTTAGTAATTTAGCGACAACTTCTGATCAATACATGTATTGAGAATATAATGCATTAATGAATCGATATTGATTACTGATAACCAATTAATCAATGCCCTGCCTTATTTCTATGATCTGGTGCTGGAGGCAACAGATCCAAGAGGACAAAATGTATTGTTTACTTTTACTATGTGATTTTGTAAAAATTTTTTTTTTTTTGGTGTTTTTTAAATATGAAATGAATAAACTAAACTAAACTAAACAATTTGAACATTCCTCACCCCAGCAACATATCCTAGGCCAGAGAGAACACACAATCCCTAAAGCAGTTTCTGGATCTGCCCTGATGCATCCTTCCAGTGGGGTGTGTCTAGAGAACCCCAGGAGCCATTCTAATCAGCCCAAACCACCATGGCTGATTATTTTTGATGCAGAGCAGCAGCTCTACTTCAAACTCCCTCCAAATGACGGAGCTCTGCTGATCCCACAGATTGCCACCCTAACTTGACGGAGGGGTATGAGTACTCCCAGGGTCCTAGAGGCAAAGTTGACTACTGTGTTTGACTCTGACAGAGCAGGGGTCTGCAACCTTTATGATCAAAAGAGCCATTCCTGCCCTTTCGTTCACGAACTTAAATGTGCCCAGAGCCGCAATACCTGCTACAATTGTCATTATCAACTGGTGACCCATGGGAATGTTAGAGGGGGATTTTCTGGCCAGTAGGCGTGAAATTATAAAACTAAAAACATCCGATGGTTGTTAACATTTTTTAAATATTTTTACATTTTAAGACAAAAGAAACGACTGGATTCCATCATCCATCCACCCATCCATCCATTCATTGTCTTTATCCGTTTCTTCCTTTTCTAGTTGCAGGGAGTCACTGGTGCCAATATCCAGGTCATAAGTCTATCACAGAAGATAATAATAATAATAATAATGTCTATTCCTGTCATCTGCGTATGTTTCCCATACACAGACGAAATTCGTCTCTGCATTTAACCCAACCACCTACCAGGTGGTGCAGTGAGCAGCCCGAAAGCGCCCGGGGAGCTGGAGAAATAGGTGTGCACTCATAGACACCCCAAGCTGGGTAGTGGCCGGGGCGCGAACCCGCGACCTTCGGGTCCGTAGTCAAAAACCCTGCCACTAGACCATCTTGGCTCCTTTATTCTTGTAAAGAAAAAAACAAAGTATATTTTACCCAAAAAAAAGTAAAACAATGAACTGTGCAGGCTTAAGCATTTTTTTTTTTAATTGTGGAGAAATTGAGTATCCTACTTTGAAGAAATAATGCATAAAGTTAAATCGAGTATAATTTACTCTGTGTATTAGTACTAGTATCCACATATTTGCAAAGGATATGACAGCAAAACTGCTAAAACTAATCATTTTTTGTTGCTTGTATAACGTTTTTTGTTGTTTGTATAACATCCTAGAGCATTATTTTTATGTTAGTTTTGGTCAAAGCTTGAAAGAGCCACTGCAGAGGGACCAAAGAGCCACATATGGCTCCAGAGCCGCAGGTTGCAGACCCCTGTGATAGTCTCTTACAGCAAACTGGACCCAAGGGAAGGGACTGAGAGATTCAAAGAACTTGATGAACAAAGACCACATGTCTCACCTAGATCACAAAAACTGGTGCACCCTTTTAGAGGAGGGTGTGAGCTCACGAATGTGTTGGACAGGAAATCCCCTCCTTGGGGGCAAACCACCCAAGGGGAAAAGAGTCAAGGTCGAACGCTATGTAAGCTGAACAGGAGGTGAGGGTGAGGTCGTAGGCATGTTGATTCCTGATAACAACCGTTTCATTATGATAATTATCAACAAAAATATGTCATGATGTTAAAAGCTCTGAGAGACCTTTGTTTGGCTTTCCTTACAAAAATATATGGAGGTCATTCTGTGTATGTTGTTACACTTACTTGTGCAGTCACTTTCCAACAAGTCATGTTTAATTCATGATCACATTCTGGAGAAGAACTTGGACCTCATGTGTCTTACAGAGACGTGGCACCAACCAGATGTGTTCAGTTCTCTGAATGAGGCGTGTCCCTCTGGATACAGTTATCTGCAGAGAGCCCGCAGCACTGGCCGCGGTGGTGGTCTGGCTGTAATTTATCGCAGTAATTTAAAATTGTCTCATCTGTCTTCTCAGGACTTTTCCTCTTTTGAATGTCTGGCTTTCAGCTTCAAAGCCCCACTCCTGATGAATGTTATATTAATTTATAGACCTCCCAAACCGCATGTTTCATTTAACTCAGAGATGCATGACCTCCTCACTTTTTTCTGCACCTCCCCTGTGAAGACTATTTTTCTTGGCGACTTAAATATCCACGTGGACAATTCTTCTTCACCTCTGGCAACAGATTTTAAGTCTCTTCTGGACTCTCTTAATCTCACTCAACATGTTGACGCCCCTACGCACAGCAGGGGGCATACTCTGGATTTGGTGATTACAGACACTGTACTCATCAATAACTTATCTGTATATGACCTGGGTGTCTCAGATCACAGGGTCATCTCCCTGGAAGTGCCTTCATCTTCGCCTGCTTCAAACCCAAAACGACCCATCCAGTTCCGTGACCTTAAAAACATTTCCCTTGATGTTCTGTCTGCTGATCTTCACACCCTGACCGCTGTCAATCATTCATCTGCAGATGACTCTGTGGATTACTACAACCAATCTCTTCGGGAGCTCCTGGACCTACACGCCCCCTTAAAGACAAGACTGGTGTCTTTCTCGCGCTCAGCCCCTTGGTACACTGATGAGCTGCGCAAGATGAAGGCAACTGGCCGTGCTATTGAGAGACGTGTAAAATCATCTGGTCTGTCTGTGCATAAGCAGGCATATAAAGAACATCAGAAAGCATACGCCTATTCTCTTAAAGAAGCACGCTCCAAATATTATTCTAACATCATCAACACCTGCCCTGGAAACTCTAAACAGCTCTTCTCCACAATCACTCGTCTGCTTAATCCCATTAAGCAAACTCTTGAGGACTCTGCTCAAAAATGCGACCTGTTTCTTTCATCTTTTAAAACCAAAGTTGACACTATCAGATCTCAGCTCCACAACCTCCCCGTTCTCAGTGTGCCACCCACCCGTCTGCATTCTGGGACCCTAAACAGCTTTGACGAAGTTGTTCAGAGTGAGGTGGAGGCCATCATCAAGAAAATGAAGCCTTCATCCTGCGCCCTGGATCCTTTCCCCTCGTCTCTCATAAAAACCAATCATTCTGCAATAGGCCCACTTATCACTCAAATAATAAATCAGTCTCTACAATCTGGTCATGTTCCACTGCCTCTAAAAACCGCCATCATTAGGCCTCTTCTGAAAAAATCTAATTTGGATCCCGACATTTTTTCTAATTACCGCTAGGGCTGGGCGATATGAGGAAAATATTATATCGCGATATTTTTTGGCTATATCACGATACACGATATATATCGCGATATCTCCAAAATCAATGAAAAAATGATTCAAAATTGATTAAAAAAATGTCAACACTAAATTTGAACAAACTTAAATATTTTATTTTAACCATCAATTGCACACATAAATAAAAAGTACTTCAAGCAAAAAGGAAGAATAAATAATTTAAACTTAAAAAGGTGCTCTTGTGCTTTTAACATTAAAAAAATATTAAATCAAAACATTTAAGGCCTTTAAAATACAAAAACAAAAGTGTAAACAGTGGCCATAAAATTTACTGACCCAGAACAGTCACAGGTAACAACTCTCAACTATTTGCATGTGCTGGTAATTTTTAACAACAAACCACAAAATGTGCACAAGTTTCAAACTGTGCCAAGTTCAGGCAATGTCTGTAAAACCTCTGAACAAGAACAGATTTATCACAGTGAGCCTCTGTGTACTGTATCCGGTTTTATTGTGAAAGGGTCAGGGGGTTGTTTCCGGATTCACGAAGACGTTCTCTAAAGTTGCTCTACAAAGTGTCGCATTGAATCCTTGTGTAAAAACACGACAGCCTCCACTCAGAAACGTGAACAGAGAGGTGGAGACATTATTAAATCAGCTGTATCGCTAAAGACACGGTCAGTCTCAGCTGTGGAAGAAGACGGCTAACGCGTTAGCCATCTTGTTAGCCGCTAAGGACCGTATCTTTAGCGATAATGATAAAATGCTGATTTAATATTGTCTCCACCTCTCTCTGCGGTGCACGCATGACTAAATGAGCTCAGACCCGTGGTTTGTTTTAAGGAAGCAGCAGCTGTAAAAACACTTGGTTCTGCCGTTTCATCATGCTCCACTCCGCTGTTTAAATGGTGAAAAAGATTCGTAGTTCGGACCTTTCTTCGGGACTATTTTCAGCATCGTCTACAAAAACATTTTTTATGCCCTCATCTGACAATTTAATCCAAACTAGCTCAGAAAGAACATTGTTTTTCCCCCTCAGCAGCGTGCAGCGCTCTTCAGATCTGTGTTTACATGTTGTGCTGAAAGTCTCCGAAGCTCCGTCCTGCAGCCTGCAGGAAGGAGGGGGGCGAGTGGGCGCCCGCGCGACAGCAGGAGGATCCTCGATATACACGATATAGCCCTTTTAACCATCGTACATTTAAAATATCGCGATATATCGAGTATATTCGATATATCGCCCACCCCTAATTACCGCCCAATTTCACACCTCCCTTTTCTGTCTAAAGTGCTAGAAAAAGCTGTTGCTGCTCAGCTGCAGGATCACCTACAACAACACTCCCTGTATGAGAAGTTCCAGTCTGGATTCAGGGCAGCTCACAGTACAGAGACTGCATTGCTGAGGGTTACCAATGATGTCCTCTTGGCTGCTGACACTGGCTCTCCCTCCATCCTTGTCCTCCTTGACCTCACTGCAGCCTTCGACACTGTGGACCATAGTATCCTCCTCCACCGTCTTCATGTGGAGGTCGGTCTCTGCGACACAGTCCTGGACTGGTTCAAATCTTTCCTCTCCAATAGGCTGGAATGTGTTAGTCTTGGCAACGCCACGTCCCAGACAGTTTGTGTCTCCTGTGGTGTCCCTCAGGGGTCGGTTCTGGGGCCCCTGCTGTTTTCCCTTTACATGCTGCCTTTAGGTCAAATTATTAATCAGTTCAACATTTCTTTTCACTGTTATGCCGACGATACACAGCTTTACATCAGGACTGGAGCATCCTCATCTTCCACCTTGTCATCTCCATCTTCACTCACTGCCCTCTCTGCCTGCCTGGAGGCAATTAGGGCATGGATGAATCAGAACTTTCTTCAATTAAACTGCTCCAAGACTGAGGCCATACTGATTGGCACCCCTCACCAGGTACAAACATCTCCTATAACAACACTTTCCTTTTCTGGACAAGACATCCCCCTCTCCACCTCTGTTACTAATCTTGGAATAAAAATGGACTCCAATCTTACATTTGAAAATCACATTAAGCATCTGTTTAAAACTTGCTTCTTCCATCTTCGAAACATCTCCAGACTTCGCCCATCCCTAACTTTTTCCGATGCTGAGAAGCTCGTCCATGCTTTTGTCTCCTCCAGGCTCGACTACTGCAACTCCCTGTTTATTGGAATCCCTGGCAAAAACCTTCAGAAACTTCAATATATTCAAAACAGTGCAGCAAGGATCTTGTTGAGAGTTCGTAAATTTGAACATATTACGCCCATTCTCCATAACCTTCATTGGCTTCCTGTCGCCTACAGAATTCAGTACAAAACTGCTCTCATTACACATCAATGCTTACACGGAACTTCACCAGATTATCTGAAGGATATTCTTATTCCATACTCATCCACCCGTTCGCTGCGGTCACAGAACAGCAATCTCCTTCACATTCCGAGAACCAAATTAAGGACCATGGGAGACCGGGCTTTCAGTGTGGCTGCCCCCCGCCTGTGGAACTCTCTTCCTGACTGTCTAAGAGCCCCACAGTCTGTGGTTGACTTTAAGAGCGGCTTGAAGACCTTTCTTTTCGACCAAGCATACTCTACCTCCTCATGATTCTACTTTTGATCTTAGCTGATATTGTTATTGATTTTAATTGTTTTATTATTTGTTTTATTGACATTTAATTCTGTTGCTCCTTGTAGCACTTTGAGATTTTCATTAATGAAAAGTGCGTTATAAATTGAATTCATTATTATTATTATTATTATTACAATATCAATGAAAACATAATATAATAAAATGAAAACACCACTTGAACAACAAAATAAAAGCAGTGTAGCTTCTAAACTGATTTTTATGCTGATTAGGTCATTTGAATACATTTTTATCTCAAATGTTAAATTCAGTAAAATAGCTGGAATTTTACATTATTAAAGTTTAAGTGTGTCTTTGGTGATTTTGATTAACATTACTTAAAACTTTGGTTTAAGTACAATACCATAACATACCACTTTACTTCTAATTAAAGCACTTAAAACACAACATGGCAGCTGACCAAAGAGCTGCACAAAAATAAAAACAAACAACAACAAAACAATAAGACAACTATGAAAATAGAAATTAAAACATCACAAATACAAGAAAAGAGTACATTAAGACACAGTTCACTCTATGTTAAAAGTAGGGGTGCACCAATTGCAGTTTTCTGGCCGATCACCGATTTCTAAAAGTCTGACCTACCGATTCCAATTTTGTTTTATTAGCAACATGGTCAGGTGTTATAAGGTCACAATGCACCTTCAACTTTCCAATATTATTTTATTGAAAAACACCCTTGAAAAATATCCTAGAAACAATACAAACGTGTTTTAACTGGCCATGTGGTAGTGCTCTGAAATATAATTGAAGTTCAGAAAATTGTTGTTAAAATAAAAATAAAAATATGTAAAATCGTTTTCTCATTTAAGTATTGGCCGATTTCCCAACAGCGGGTTCGGATGTTGTCAGTCCATACAATGGGCGTTTTCAACTGTTATCATCCACATATATAGTGGCAAAACTGTCCAATCTACCTCCTCGCATGTTTAAAAGAACGTTATCAGCGTTGTTATCGCTGTGAGTAGGCAGCGTGTTTCCGTAAACCTGGAAGTGTAGCGTTTTTGTTTTTTTCAGCTTATGTAACCGTTTTCCTAAACCTAACCTTAAACCTGACCCAGAGGACCAACCCTAAACCTAACCCCTTACCCTTGTGCCTAAACCTAACCAAGACCCTAAAACCTAACGCCAGAGGCTTTACACTAAACATTAACACGTAGCTAAAGACAGAGCCTGCTGTCATCGCTTGTAATAGTGACAACGTACCTTTAAACCTCCTAGGAGGTACAGGAGGGGCAATCTGACCGCTACGTATGGGGGATGATAATAATTGATGAGGGCCATTTTATGGTTGATAACATCCGAAGCGGGTGTTTCCCAAAATGAACCCCTAGTTAAAAGCCAAAGGGAAATAAAAGTGTTTTTAAACGAGTTTTAAAAACTAAAAGTGATAGGGCCTGTCTGACCTTCAGCGGCAGCTCATTCCACAATTTAGGAGCTAGATCTGAAAAGGCTCAATAGCACAATAAGAATACTTTTCTGTCAAAATCAAACCTAAAAAAATGCATCCTGATGCATGCTCAATATTCCAGGTAGATAGGTGTAAACATTTAGTCTGTTATCCAAAAGACTTTTTCCATCTGAGGAGCTGCAAGCAAGTCAGTATTTTTAATTTTTTCATTCAACCTTTATTTAGGTAGGTTAATCCCATTGAGCCTCGAGGACTCATTTACAAGAGAGACCTGGTTTCAACAAAGAATGATGACAACAGCGACAACAATAGATACCGGTAATCATAAGAGAGGCATACAGATTTTTTTTTAAAACAAGTTAAAAAAGATGTCAAAGTAGCAAAACAGATAGATTATAAGGCGAATGTAGAAAACTAGGAACATGTCTGCATTGGTTCTTGCCAGGAGTCCAACAGATTCTTAAAGCCATTTAGAGAAGTCAAGGTCGAGAGCTTCAGATCTTTTTGTAAGATATTAAAGGAAGCAGGAGCGGAGTAGGAGAAGGCCCTTTTGCCAAGTTCAATTCTCACTGCCCCCTCTCTGATACATCTGAGGCTACTTGATGTTGCGCTCCTAGCGCGTGGTCCCCCGGACGGGTGTCCCTTTGCCTGCGGGCGTGCTTGGGGCCCTTGCTGTCAGGTTGGGCGCTTGGGCGTGTGTCGGCGCGGCCTGGTGGGGCTCGGGTCCTCTGGTCCTGTCAGGTCCAGAGCCTGAGGGGTGCCCGGGCCTGGTGCCCGGGCCTCGGTGCCCGGGCCTCGGTGCCCGGGCCTGGGGCTACATCGGTGCAGCGGGCTCCGACGGGGGCCTGTGAGTTTGTCGCTATTGGTCCCGGGGGTCATTGTGTGTGGTCACTGGTGGGGCTCTTCCTGTTCTCCCCTTTGGTCGGATCTGGGGAGTTGGCAGGTGGCTCGTCCCGTTTGGGTGGCCCTGGGGACTCTGAGCTCGGGGTCCTTTTCTGGGTCTTGGGCTTTGATCCCCCCTTTGTCTGCCTCGGGCCTTGGGGGGGCGGATCTTTGATGCTTCGCGGTCACTATTGAATGTTCTATTCGAGGAACCTTATTCACTTATGCATGCTCACAACCACACACTAATGGGTGCAGGGATGTATACTGTATCTAGATATCATATGCAGATATGTAGATGGGTATATGACTGAATATGAATATATATGTATGTATACTGTATATTCATTTGTAAGTATGGGTATGTATATTTATGGAATTCTACTGCATAGTCATGAATGTTTTTATTCTTTATGTATATGTTGCTGTGTTCTGTCATGTACTTTGCAGGATTGTGGACTGAGGTTGGGTGTGTTTACCTTGTGCTTTTTTTTGGATAATTGTTGTGTTTTGTTGTCTTAATTTCTGTCTTTCCTTTCTCTCTTAAAAAAAATTATTATTATTATATCGGTGTGATTGGATGGCTGTAAGGTGAGAAGGGAGGCCATCTATAAAAGGAAAAAAAAAAAGTTCAGTTCTCACTGACTGAATACTGCAGGTAATCATGTCCTGAGAGTGCACGTTGTAGCTGCACTCATGCAGAGACATGTAGGAGATGTATGAAGGCAGCAGACCAAGAAGTGATTTACCGTGGAAGAGTCTGCGTGAAGTTAATGATGTCCAGTTAACCAGTGAATACAGGGTGCAGTGGTGGGTATGATAATCACAGCCAGTTATGAATCTTAGTGCACCATGATAGACAACATCCAACATCTGCAGGTGCTTGTAGGAGTGTTCATGTAGATAATGTCACCGTAATCAATGGAGGGAAGGAAAGTCACAGATACAAGGTGTTTCCTAACATTCAGTGTTAGACATGATCTGTTTCTGAAAAAGAAACCCAGTTTAACTTTCAGTTTCTTTACTAGGTTTTCGACGTGGAGCTTAAAAGAGAGATGCGAATCGACCAAGATACCCAAATATTTATGGGAATCAACAAACTCAATAGGGACACCATTTGAGGATAAAATCGGAGGAAGAACTGCTGGGATTATAAACATCACCCTCTCATAGAGCGGACTGCTCCCCACAAACTCAGGAGCCAGGCAGAAGGAGAAATCCCACACAAGACAGGCCCTAGACGAGCAATGTGGATATCCCAACTGGGCTTTTCTGAAAGCGGAGAAGAAACCCAAACAGAACTCTATCAGTTGAAAAGGAGGAACCCAGACCCACAACAGTGGTCATTCATATTGCAGACGTTTCAGAGAAACTGAAACATTTATTTTCTAAACACAACGTCCCAGTGGCTTTCAAACCCTAAAATACATTAAAGACTGGTTCATCCCAAAGATCCAGTTCCCCGGCAACACTTAACCTAACACCCAAAAATACTTTATATTTTGCTATTTTTGGGTGTAACTGGGACAGAGTACATAATTTTGTTCCACCTCATTCGTTCATTCAACCTTTATTTAGTCAGGTAAATCTTATTGAGCCTCATAGGCTCATTTACGAAAGCGACCTGCTAAAACTAAAGAACGATGAACAGCAATGGTAGAATTTCCTTAAACAATAAACAATAAACAATAGAAAACGAAAGAGAGAAAAAAAAAAAGAGAGAAATACATTATATATTTTTTTTTTAACAAAGTATCAAAAAACTAGCAAAACATTATAAGGTAGACGTATAAAATCAAAGACAGGAACAAATCTGCATTGGTTTTTGCCAGGATTCCAACAGATTCTGAAAACCATGTACCACATGTGATGTGAATTACAATAAACTTGACTTGAACTTGAACAAACGGAGTAATACTGTGTATGATGTTCAGTGTCAAGAGGGTAATCAGCCTTACATCGAGGAAAGTAAACAACCACTGGCTAAAAGGATGGTCCAGCACAGAACACCAACATCATCAGGCCAGGACTCTGCGGTCTACACTCATCTTCAGGCCGGCGGTCACCCTTTCAGCGATGAAGATGTTTACATTGTTGATAAAGAGGAACGATGGCTTGAGAGAGGAGTAAAGGAGGCCATCTTTGTGAAAAGAAAACGTCCATCATTAAACAGGGGTGGAGGCCTCTGTGTCCAACTGTCACCTTCTTACAATGCTGTTATAGTATCACACAGCCCTCTGTGAATAGCAAGTGAGTGTCAGGGCACCACCAATCAGTCGTTAGGCTGATTGTCCTACTTTTGCATAGGAACAACTAGTTTTGGCTGTCAACAGCAAACTAGTGGATCCACTATTGCCACTTTGCCATTGGTAAATGCAGCTCCACTCTGCTCACTTTTTTCTGTTCTTCTCAGATGCAAGTGATTTATAATAATAATAAGAACGACGACGACAATAATAATGTGTATGCATTGTCATCATTGTATATTCCCATACAATGGCAAAATTGGCTCTCTGCATTTAACCCAGCCACCACCAGGCGGAGCAGTGGGCGACCTTTGGAGGCACCCGGGGAGCAACTGGGGATGGTGTGTCCTGCTCAGAGACACCATGAGATGTGCAATGATCGGGGATCAAACCTGTGATCTTCGGGTCCTGAGTTGGCTGTCCTGCCTCTACACACCATCTCTTACCACTACAGTGGAAGCTGACCTGTTTCCCCTCTCTGTGGGTGGGATTTTCAATGAAACGTGGGTAGGACTGTAACTGGTCATTGTGTTCAAGACCACCTATTGTGGTCCGTTAATGCACTCATTTCTTGTGGCGTCATCCGTCAACAAGATGAGGAAGTGGGGGCTCAGATGTAGGTTGCAGTTTTGCTCGGAGGGTCATCCAGTGATGCTATTCCATTGGACAATCAACGGCTGCTGTCTTCTTACGTCAAAATCGGTCCCTCGGAGCAGCCCGCTTGGAATCACGAGCAAGGTGGTCCCATAAACTGAGGTGAGTGGGGTGGATACTGATAGTGGAGAGGCCTTTTTTCTTTTAACCTTTATTTATACAGGTTAGTCTCAATGAGTCACGTGGACTCATTTACAAGAGACCCGTGACCTTTAACTGGTGCTGTGTCATGCGCAGAAGAGTTGTGACAGTGGCAAAGTGTCTTATGAGAAAGTGCTGCTTAAAAGACTGAGTTCAGACTGAGTTTGAATTCAGCTCCTCAGACTGAAGAAGCCTTTGAGATAAAAGACGAACCATTTCAACAAAGAAGAACCCGACCAGAGCACCTGACTCAACCTTGTTAGACTAAAAAAAAAGTTACATTTCAACACAGGAACAACAGGCAGGCTCCAAAAGTCAAATGCTAAAGGTAAACATCATAGCATAGTTTAGATTCACACATTTCCCTCTACAAATACACAAACTGCTGTGCAGTGTCATTAAATTCATTATCGTCTAAATGTTACCTCACTTCCATTTCGACAGCAGGATTGGATAACAAAAATAATGAAATCAAACACTACAGGTCAAGAATGTTGCACAACAAAGCCTAAACAAGTTTGGGGTTTTAAACAACGCAAAGAATGATCCTCCTACAATTAAAAGTCAGATAACATATATTTGAAAAGGTGAAGGTCAGTGAGACTTTGGAAAGGCTAAGCCACTTCTGCTAGGGGTTTTTCACACAGCAATTTCAGACCATCGAATCCTGAAGCGATTTTGAACAACCTCCAGGCATCAGTTTATGTATGACTTGCTTTCAGTAAACACACTTCTATCCTGACTTTACAAAACTGAGCCTCTCAAGAGAAGCAAACCTCAAAGAATTGTCATTACACAACACGTTCTATTTGTAATATTTATTATCCAAACAGCAATGCAGTCACTAATCCTTTAAGTTGTTTGGGGGAAACTACAGGGGGAAAGTACAATTCTGATACAGTACAATGAATCATCTAAAATTGTTTAAAAAAAAACAACTTCTTTTCAATAGTTTTAGACATTTTGCTTTCCACACTAGCTATGTTTACATGGACATAATTAATTGGATTAAACAGCCATTCGGAATAAAAATGTGTCATGTAAATGCCCCATTCGAATTATACTTTGTTGATTCAGCTCGATCCAAAAGAATTTGTAATGAGGATGAGACAAGTGATTTATGCTGATTCATAATCTGAACGGTGTGCATGTAAACTGTGGAAAGAGATGTCTGGACCTCCCTGCTCAAGATGCTGACCCCGAGATTTGACTTCAGAACAAGAGGAAGATGATGGATGGATGGAACATTTCAATTTAAGTTTATACTTCCTCAGGCAGCTGAGACAAACTGGTCTGGGAAGCTCAGTCCTCACCTCCTTCTACAGGTGTGCAGTGGAAAGCATCCTGTACAGTGTGGCATGGAGACTGCACAGCTGCAGAAAGAAAAGCTTTGCAGAGAGTGGTGAAGGCTGCACAGAAGTCTGTTGGAGTCAAGGCTCGGTTATACTCGCGCTTTTGTAAGCAAGCTGGAGCGCGCGCGCTGTGCGCGCAGAGCGCGGCGCGCACGCTGCATTCATAGTTTCGCCGCGTTGTTTATAGTTGACGCACGGCGGCGCATGGCAAAGTGCTGTTCTTTGAGCCCAGTCCACGGCGTCAACGGCAAAAGTCAACGGTGCGCGGCGTGGCGCCACGCGCGCACTAGGCTTGCGGAGTTTCAAAAATTTGGAGGTGCGCGACACGCGCCAAGACGACGCGCTGGGCCAACGCTCAGGGGGCGGGACTGCGATATCGCGTCACTTTTGGCGCGCGCCCCTCGCGCGCTGTGCGACGCGTCGAGTATAAATCTAGCTTCAGTCGCCCCACCATCACAGACATCTACACTTCCAGATGCAGGAAGAGAGCCACCTGCATCATGAAGGACCCCACTCACCCAGCACACACAGTTTTTGCACCGCTCCCCTCAGGAAGGAGGTTGTGGAGCATTAAGGGTAGAACCACAAGACTGAGGAACAGCTTCTACCATGAGGCTGTTAGACTCATTAATTAATAAATAAGAATAATCACTGCAAAATATCATGTTGCTGCTGATCTGTTTCATGTTGCTGCTGATCAGCCTCATGTTGCTGTGTTCATTCGCACTCCTCTGCTCACACAGACTCATGTTTGTGCTGCTGTTCATTTTTAAAATACAATACAAAACAATCCCATGAACGATAACGTACAAAATATTAAAAAAAAATGAAAGGTAGCAGAAAGAAAAAAATATTATATCTGCCCCCTTTTTCAAACAATTAGTTCAATCAAAAATAATCTTCAGTAACAGAACAAAATGAATAACTAATTTTTTTAAAACTCTAATACAATACACATTAAGCTACTTCATTTTTTTTTTTAACAATTAAGTTTTGATCATTTTCTTAAATGTACACACTGACTTGGCATAACATGACATGTGATGTTAACAACAAAGAACCTTGAAAACTGATCTGACTGCGCATGTGCGACCTATGTCTACCTCAAGTATTTCCGCCTGGCTAGATGCTAATAATATTAGCAAAACTGGTCCGTGAGCGACACATTTCTACTAGAAACTTTGAAAAGAGCTCAAAATTATCTGTATTACCTGTAGCTCAGTCAGGGAGTGTCGTAATGTCTCCACAACCATTAAAATCTGCCGTGGGTCCATTTTCAGACAGGAAGTAGAACTTCTTCTTCAGTCTTTTCTTTTTAAGGAGAGTTCACTACTCTGCGCATGTCAGTACAGGTAGTCCCCGACTTACGAGCGCTCTTACATACGAGGTCCCGGACTTACGAGCTGGCGAACGAGCAGTAAATTTGTAAAAAATACAGCACTTTTTTGTGTTTTTAGATGAAAGTGTGTTAGCTAACCGTTTGGAAACACGTTTCTGAGCATGTTTATGAAGTAGTATGAATGTTTTTGATGAAAAACGAGTGTTCGTAGTAGCGCTAGCATAAATGTTCCAACTTACGAGCAAAAATCCGGACTTACGAGAACACGTGTTTCTTGTTCCGACGTACGAATTTCCGGTTTACGAGCAACTCATAAGTACGGAACTCGCTCGTAAGTCGGGGACTACCTGTACAGAGTCCCTCATTTATCACGGGGGATCCATACCCTTAAGACCCGCAATACGTGAAAAACGGCGAAGTAGGACTAGTAGTACAAGTAGTAAGGAGTAGTTTATTTTATTATTTATACATATGCATTAAGGCATTTTAAACCCTTCAGACACTCTTGCAATTTTCTAAACAATGTTTTTTTTTACTCTAAACGCTCTAAAAGGGCACATAATATTCCAGCTCCTTTCCTCCTCTGTTCTTTGCTACTTGCAAGCACTCTTGGCCACGCCCACTTCTCCACTCTCCATGTTCAACAGCGGATCAGCTGTTAAACTACAGCAGGAAGTTTATCCTGCTGCAGTAAGGGCTGCACAAAGCTGCAGGAGGAAGCTTTTTTTGCAGCTCTGGGTTGCACAAATGTGCAACAGTTGCTAAATAATTTGAAATAATTTATTTTAAATAAAAAATTCAAGCCGATCGTGCGGCTCATCCATCAATCAGCCAATTGTGCGACAGGAACACTCTTGTTTTGTAAAACCGCGATAAAGCGAATCCGCGATAAACGAACCATGAAGTAGCGAGGGACTACTGTACTTCTATTCAGAATAAAAGCCCGCTGCATGTAAACACTTGTGAATGGATTGTGCCCATGTAAACGATATATTTGAATTATTTATTCTGAAAACATTTCAATCCGGTCAACGAATTTTGCGCATGTAAACATAGCTACTGGCAGCTTTCTCAATTCAAGACTGGACAGTGTGGCGTGCCAAGCTTTAAGCTGCACGAGATGCTTTGTTGTGCGAGCTAGATTCATATGCAGATTAATCTCACTCCCCTCCTACTAGAAAGTATTTAAAATGGAAAAAGAATTGAAGTGATTTAAAGGAAAAACAGACGGTAAATGTTAGAATGCTTAAATCAGACTTTGTTCACTGTTTAGAATGCATTTTGGTTTATAATGCATTCAAACCAGTTTACGGTATAAATCTCTCTCTAGCAGTGAGCTGAAAACATACAGGTTGCAATCAAACAAGGAATTCAAAGTATTTACAGAGGACAGCAGACACGCATGCTCTATTACATGTGTTTACCAAAAACTGTCATACACACAAACACTGGAGCATACTGCACACCTTTAAAATTAAATTGGACCCAATCAAAAAAAATCTTGGTGGTGTTTTACACACACTGACACAGAAGTACACAGATATACAAACACACATTGTGCAAAAGACAACAATCCAGTTTTATTTGGAACTGGTGTGCCAAGGCTGGTATTTCTGTCAGGCTCAGAAAAATCCTGCTGAGGCAACAAGAAAAGTCTTTAGCAACACCATAGATAAAAATAATCACTGACAGTTTGACATCACTATGCTATGCTTGGAAATTAAATAATTTATGAGCCGATTTATTATAAAAAGAAAAAACTCAAATAATTTGATATTTCAGCAAAATTTCTAACAAACTACTGACCAAGAACGCAGATGATACAAATTATTAAATAAATAATAAATAAATAAATAAGAATATAAAGTGTGTCTAAAAAACTTATAGTTTTTGGAAAATGTGTTTATTCTCATTTTGATATTAACAATAATAGATTTATGATGTTTAGTAAATATGAGACCACACCCAAAAGAAGCATCAAGCATATCACTGAAAGGACCGAAAGGTATAAAAATGCGCCTGTGAACACCCATAAAGCTCACCAATTTTCATTTTATGTTATGTTTATTAAGACTGGGCTCGAGAGTAAAAAGTATGAAGTTCATTAAAATGACTATTAATCTGCTCAATTATTGAAATAATGAAAAGTTTCCCTGATGGTTGTGCATCAGTTTCAAACTAATCATTATAACCGACACAACAGTTTGACACAAAACGACTTTTGTGAATTGAAAAACGTGGATTGTCTTGTTACAAGGTCGTTTTGGGTTGAAAAAGCTTGAATTCCTAAGAATGTTACCGGGCGCATTCTTCAGTCAGGTAGGCAGACGATGACCTGTAGAAGTGATGACGTGCGGGAAAGGGAGCAGCACCTTCTTAGAATGCAAAGCATTTTCTGATGAGAAAAGTCCCTTTAAATGACGGGTGACCTAACAGTGCAATTGAAGTTTATTGTGCAACAGCTCACAATGCAACTGTGAGAAAATGGCACTTGATGTTTATCACAGAGCCTGTTATTTATCATATTAGCTGCTTCACTGAATTCATTCATCACATCTAGACCAGTGTTTTTCAACCACTGTGCCTAGGCACACTAGTGTGCCGCGAGTGATCGTCAGGTGTGCCTTGGAAATTATCAAAAAAGCCCCCCCCCCCCCTTTCTACAACCTCTTTAAATTTAAGACCACATTGTTGTGGTACTGTTCGGGTGTATTTTTGAAGACATGTTAAGTGCAATTTGAAATAAGAAATATAAAATATGATAAAAATACATTTTTGTGTTTATTTCATTCCTATTCAAGACACTTTGATAAGAATGACTATATATTTATTATAGGCAGATACAGTGTATCTATGTTTATTATTTTGGTTGGTGGTGTGCCTCGGGATTTATTTATTTTTTCTCAATGAAAACACTGTGCCTTGGCTCAAAAAAGGTTGAAAAACACTGATCTAGACACTGGTAGCTTTTTTTTTTTTTATTAAATTTATTCATTTTACATCAATATAAAAGAAAAACAATGTATAAACATACAATGTAAAATGTAAAAGACATTAAATGAAAGGTGGCAGAGAGAAGAAATAATCGTATAATATCTGCCCCTTTTTTCAAAGTAACAAAAGCAAACTCAATCCAAACAATCAACTCAAGCAATGTTTTTCAGTAGTAATAGAATGAAAAAAAAAAAAACTTTGTTAACTAGAAAGTTTCCTAATACAATGGATTTAACTAAAGATTTTCATATTTTGTTAACAACTTAGATTTGATCATCTTTTTAAACACAAGCATCGATCTAGCAAATTTAATATTGTTATCTAAAGTGTTCCATAAGTCAATTCCCTGTATCGAAACAGTCCGACTCTTCAAACTAGTTCTATACTAAGGTTTTACAAAAACCTCAGTACCCCTAAAAGAAGGACTCTTATCAAAAAACATTTGAACGTTAGGAGGCAGTAAGTAGTGTTGAGCTTTATACATGACTAATGAGATACTATAATCGTTCATATACAGATTCTGCATAATCATTTGTCTCTGCAGTGTACTTTACTTCATAAATTTGTTCTTGTATTTCTTATATTTAGTCTCCGCCTCAGGAGTTCTGTATTTCAAGAAACAAGAATACAGATGGTTCTTTTTCTTGCATGCATTTCTTAAACCAGTCGTCATCCATGGTTGATCTTTGGAACGCGTTCTTGTATTGTTTTTTTGCACACAATTTTTTTAATACAAAACATCCAAGATATTCATAAACTCATCATAAGATTTGTTTACATCAGTCACGTAAACATCATTCCAGTTTTGTTTATTTACGTCATCTTTTAAGTTTTTTAATGCTTTTTGAGACATATTTATTACTACATTTCTTGTTTTTTCTTGTTTTCTTTTTGTTGTTTGTGTAAAACTATTTTCTACATTATAAATTGTTAAATTAAAAGCTTAATGTTTTGCTTAGACATGGTCTTGTTTTATATTAGGTATTTTCTCACCCACTGGACCTGAAGTTGAAACATCACTTGAGAGGGAGTTTAAAATCGGTGTACCTGGTTAGTTGCTTTGTCACCTGGGATGCAAATGGTGTGCAGCCACTATGGCATGCTATCCATCTAAACATTGTTGTGGAATTAAGAACTATATGAAGTACAGTAGACCACAACAAGTGTCCAGGGCATGGATTAAGACGACTGAAAAAGGCACACAAAAAAAAAAAGCCAGCTAACAAGGCTAAAGGTCGCTTCTGCCTGAGCTGCAACTGTTTGGAGTCTAGACGGTGACTCAAATTTTCAATCAAACTGTTATTTTTTTTTATTTTTTTATCTGTTTGCAACCAAACGGCCAACTGTGTGGCTGCATTGTGAATAGACCATTTTTGAAAACCACATCCTGTTTTTATGTGCCATTTTCATGACAGCCACCCCCATGTTTAGGAGCTGGAAACCACTATGATGGTGAGCAGATATGGACCAGAGTTTCCAATAATAACTGTTTATCAAGTTTAGTTACTTAGACAGTTGCCTCAAACGTTTTCTGTCAAAGAAGAGCTGCACATGAAGGAGTCAAAATACTCATTTAGAGTTCTTGAGATGTGCCAGAGACACCCGTGCCAGAATTCAGGTAGGTTTGAAATGTGATGGATATGCGCCCACAACAACACTGAGACCATTTCAAAAGAAAAGCTGTTGCACAATTGTTTTGAACATTTTCAAAACTAAAAATCGACAAGGCTGCAAACCTCTGTGACTCACACAAAGAACGTAAGAATCCCACAAAAGTCACACGACATACTGAAGACATCCAGGGGACTCCCTTGTGAATGCAATTTGTAAACTACCGTATATAGTCACAACCCAGTGAGATATTACCATAAGGTCACAGTGTCTGCAGGACATGGACAGGTATGGATCCATATCTTTCTGGGTCAGAGTGGTTTCAGAAGCACAATTGTGACCTAAAGAAGAAAAGCCAGGTGGTACTTTTTTTCTTTCTTTTTTTTATCAGAGCTTAGCTGCTGATTTAGACTGATCTCTTCAGGACCCATGACAACCCATATTTTCCTTTTAAGTACAGAAAACATAATCCATTTAAATGCTCAATCATCATCATTTGAAAGGAACTTGAGGTGTTGTAAAAGACTACTTTAAGAAACTTTATGAAATAATTCAAGTCATTAGCTCAGTTGATGAAAAAGAATAAAACGATTCAAAAAACGGTATTTGATCACCATTTAGTGCACACTGGGAAGATGTGTTTGAAACTCAAGGCACTGAGATATTCACAAAGAGGAGTTGAGAATAAGAATATAGAAATAGAAATCTAATGCTAAATTTATGTAAACTGAGTACTGTAGTTATTTGAAGACAATACCTGTTTTAAATATAACAGCCTGCAGGTCAGCTCAGGACTCAAAGTTCTTTCATCAGAGTTTGTCTGTTCTTTCCTTTCAGTCCTCGTTGTTTTTGCTTTTCTTTCTTTAAAGTTTTACACATTTTATACATCCTGTTGTTGCAGACTCTGCTCTTAGATTAGGTCTACCTCATCAACTATTACAGGTACGGTAATTACCTAAGAAGATTTGTTGTCAAATCTAAATACGGATTTGGAATAGCTGCATTTTAGGGTCTGAGAAAAATATGCCAAGAACCAAAAAGAAACATAAAAAAAAGAGGTTCTAACTTATGTTAAGACTGTTAAACTAAAAATAATATGTGAAAAAAAAATAAGAGTGGATCTTAACTGGATGACTGAGATTCCAAATTTAGGCAACATGTTTCGTAATTTGTGAAATAACCTCATACAAATATCTTGAGAAATTGCAGCCTCACTGCTCAGTCTCAGTCCAACATGCAGAAACATGATTTAAGTAAACAAAAACAATCAGTAGTAAAGTCAGAAAAAAATATGCAAAGTCACGCTATTGCTCATCACATAGAGCAGGTTGCAGCTTGTTGAAACGGTGCAACGTGAGCATCAATCATTCCTGCTGACAAAGCCCTGATAGACTCATCAAAAAGAAAATACTTGCCACTTGGCAAACTCCAAACAGCAACAATGAAGTAAAAATGCTGACACTGAGGAGACAAATTATTATGCAGAATCTGTATATGAACGGCTAGTTTTGTATGGAATCTTGATTAATATGACAGTTTTATCAAACAATTGGCAAAAAATAAATAAATAAAACCGTTTTCGTTTAGTCAATATTTATCTTTAGTTTTTATTTAACACGTGCTTCTACAGAATCTAAATTTAGAGCATATGTGACTTTTCATGTTGAACTAAGCAAACATAATCATAACAGGAATATTGATTATATTATTATTATTATTATTATTATTATTATTATTATTATTATTATTATTATTATTATAGCATTAAAGAAAGTAAGATGATCTATTTGAACAATCTAAAAATGAATACCGTATTTTCCAGAATATAGGTTGGGGCTTTTTATCATTTTTGCATGCCCTGCGACCTATATTCAGGTGCGACCTATTTATGGCTTTTTATAAAATAAGCTGATTTGTAATCATTTATTAACAAAAATTAAACTGAGACACACTCTTACAATAATGTCAGCTAACAAATATATATTTTTAGGTGTTTATCCTGCTAAAATTATTCATTTATTAAAGAAAAGTTCAGCTCAGACACATATTTGCTATAATTTTTATCAAACAAATAATTGTTTTTAAGTGTTAATCTTCTTAAAAGCCTTGCTGTGCGCTCCTGTGGCAGACATTTGCAGCAGAGCTAAACACGGTCCACATTTTGACGTAGGTGCGACCTATATTCAGGTGCGACCTATATATGGATTTTTCCAATTCTTTGGTAATATTGGACAATGCGACCTATATTCCGGTGCGACCTATATTCGGGAAAATACGGTAAATAAAAACAAAACAAGTTAGAAATTAGGCTTTAAAAAATTTCAAGTAAAAGACAATATGCCCCCCAAAATTATATAGATTGTTAAACCAAAAAAGCACAAATTTAGAAAAATAAAATGAGACAAACGTTCAGTTTTATAGCAGAGTACTGTACTTTTAACTTTTATCTAAAGTATGGTAGTTATATTTATTTGTTGCCTTGCTCCCTCTTTCTCTTCATTTGTGATTTAATTTGATCAATAAAATGCTAAATGTCCGTCATGCATGTGTTCTTTTTATTCTTATTGTCAGTCAATCGTTGTTGTACTTGTGCAGTTTTCTCTATACTGCTAGGATTGCCTGAGTTCGAACAATGACAGGATACCAGAGGAAATCAGATGAACTAATGCTGCAGTTTATTCCAGTCCTACTAGTCAGCCAAGGAAGCAACAGATGACTAACAAAAAAGAAATGGAAGCACAGAACACTGAGCCCTCAGAGTTGTTAAGCTGGCTTTCTTCTTCTTTCATATTTTCCCTCTTCAGGGAACTCCACAGCAAGTCATCCTCCTCCATCTCACTCTGTCCTCTGCATCCTCTGTCTCTCCATGTCCTCTCTAACTGCATCCATATATCTCCTCTTTGTCTTTTTCCTGGCAGCTGCATTTCTAACATCCTTCCACCAAAATACCCACTGTCCCTCCTCTGGACATGTCCAAACCACTGTCTCACCTCTGGACATGTCCAAACCGTCTCACCTCTGGACATGTCCAAACCACTGTCTCACCTCTGGACATGTCCAAACCACTGTCCCTCCTCTGGACGT
The DNA here is from genome assembly GCA_038048925.1 of Garcialebias charrua. Lineage (NCBI taxonomy): Eukaryota > Metazoa > Chordata > Actinopteri > Cyprinodontiformes > Rivulidae > Garcialebias > Garcialebias charrua. Next base: position 35,374 of record JBBPBX010009748.1, on the reverse strand, counting down.
GTCCAAACCATCTCAGTGTGTCCTCTCTAACTTTATCTCCCAGTTGTTCAACCTGTGCTTAGAAAATGATGATCTCATTCCTGATCTTCTCCATCCTTGTTACTCCTAAGGAGAACCTCAGCATCTTCATTTCTGCCACTTCCACTTCTGTCTCCTGTCTTTTTGTCCATGTCTCTGTCTCCAGACCTACTGCCTTCCCCTTCTTTCTTTTCAGAGCTTTCCGGACTTCTGCTGCGTTCCAGTTACCTCGTATTGTGGAAATTTCCCAGTTCCCAGTGGTAGATTGAAACCGGAACGCAACAGATGACTAAAGGCCGAGTTATACTTGCGCTTTTGTCCGCTGGCTGGAGCGCGCGCGCTTTGGTCCGCTGGCTGGAGAGCACGCGCTGCGCGCGCACTGAGCCTTGCGGCTTCATGCGTTTACAGTGTCGCCGCTGCATGGCAAAGTGCTGTTCTTTTACGGACCAGCAGGTGGCAGTACCCTCTAAAACCTGTGCATATGTCACAAGAAAGAGTGTAGAAGAAGAAATCTACCGTAGAAGAACTGTTTGAAATCACACAACAACAAAAAAATGGCTTTCCGCTCGCGTGCTGAACTGTTGTCTTTATTAGAGGAGTAAATCATAATAGAACAACAGTTATTGTGTCTTGCGGTTTTAATGCATGGAGTCAACGGAGGAGGACTTTTGGCAAAAAAACAAAAGAAAAGTCCAGATCAAGGATGAAGAAGGGGAATTTAATACATTTGTATCACATACAAAACATTCCTCTATGCGTCGCGACGCCGTCTCCACGACCACAGCGGCGCAGACAGCTGCAGGCTCTGGCGTGAAGAGCGTGAAGGCTGTCGGTGAGGTCCCACCCGACCTGTCAATCAATTCAGTAGCGCCCACGGCGCGCGCACTAGCCTTGCGGAGTTTCAAAATTACGGAGGTGCGCGACACGCGCCAACACAATGCACGGGGTCTACGCGCACGGGCGGGGACGGTGATATTGCATCACTTTTGGCGCACGCACCCTCGCGCGCTCCGCGTCGAGTATAAATCTAGCTTAACAAAAAAGTGGTAAACTCCCACTCGTAAAGTGGGAGAATTTTTTCTGCTCCCAGTTTCGATTTCAAGATGGCGGATACTCGCGTCTTCAGTAAGTAAACACCTAAACTTTTACTAAAATAACGGTTCTAAAGGGCGAGGCAAAGCTCCGCGCTGGACAGAGCGCCGCGCCACGCGTGTGTGCTGCGCGTGGGGTGTTCACAGCAGAGCTCAGCGTGAAGCAGCGTGTGAGCTCCAACATTTTCGCTCCAAATACTTGATGTCATTTGAGCAGAAGCAGGGCGGAGCGTTTACCTACGGGACAAATTGAGGTCGCTGATTGGTCATTTGCTGACATGCCTACTGAATTGATTGACAGGTCGGGTCTGAGAAGAATGTCGGGTCTGTGAGAAGAAAAGGCAGAGGGCTGCGCAGCGGTTTTCTGTGTTTATATGTTCATAAAAAGTTTTTTAAAATACAATTAAAACAGGGAGCGCTGGTCCTTCAGCCCACACAGCAGAAAAGCACACCAGGAAATATTTAGAAGCTGGCGCATCCACGTTGGACATGAGTTTAGTTCACTTGTGACAAGTTCATTCATTCCTCCTCATCGGAGGAGGAAGTGAATGGTGACCGCTTCAAGCGATCACTTGACTTTTGGCAAAAAAACAAAAGAAAAGTCCGATCAGCGATGAAGAAGGGATATTTAATACATTTGTGTGTAACATACAAAACAGTCCGCGACCGGGCAGTTTATTGTGAGACAACGCGCGCGCGTGAGCGGTCGTAAAATTTGAGCTTGGCGCGTTCACGCGAGCGTTCAAAGGCTTGTGCAGCGGCGCTCGCACCGCGCTCACACGGCGTGGCGCGGCAACAGCGCGGAGCTCTGCCCCGGCCTTACAATGTTGTTGCGTGTATTTAATCACACAGTGAAGTGAAGATGTTTGTTTTTGTTTTAGCTGTAAAGCCAGTTTTTCTTTTTCCCCAACGATTTACATTAAAGAATTAGAGAAAAATATATATTAAATCAATTACCTTCAGCGGTCATCATCCTCCTCTGACATATTCTATCTGGTTAGTAATTTATTATATTTGGAAACAGCAACAAAGACAAAGCGTGTGTCCATCTTGATTTTCCACTGGGAGAACCGGAACGTGTTTTCAAGTGGTAGCTTGGGAAATGACGTCACTACCACTTCCCAGTTTCCAGAATACGAGGCAACTGGAACGCAGCATTCACCCTCACTAATCTTTCCCACTTCCTGGTCCACAGTTTCTATGACCTCTACTCTTCTTTCTCTTTCATTCTCTTCATTCATTAGCTCCTCAAAGTACTCCTTCCATCTTCCCATCACACTTTTCTCACCTGTTAAAAACATTACCATTCCTACCTTTAACAAGCCTAACCTGTTGCACATCCTTTCCAGCCTGATCCCTCTGTCTCGCCAGTCGGAATACGTCCTTCTCGCCCTCTTTAGTGTCCAGCCTCCCATACAACTCATCATAAGCTTTCTGCTTTGACTTTGCTACCTCCCTCTTTGCTCTATGTTCCATCTCCTTATATGCCTGTATAAATAAAGGTTAAATGAATGAATGAAAATTCCTGTCTCCCCACTTCAGTCCTCTCAAGGTCATATTTCTTCTTGGCTAACTTCTTTATTTGAATAGCTTCCTGCACTTCACAATTCCACCACCAGGTTTCCTTATCATCCATTCGCTGTCCAGATGACACACCAAGTACCTTCCTACCTGTCTCTCTAATTACTGTTGCTGTAGTAGTCCAGTCATCTAGAAGCTCTTTCTTACCACCCAGAGCCTTTAACAGCTCCTCTGAATTTCTCACAAGTTGTTAAGCTGTATGATGATTATTATTTTTTATCGAAGGAGTTCGACATTTCTGAAGCTTTTAAAATGCATTTCTGTGACACTCACTGATGGAATTTAATGATACATCAAAAAAATAAAAAATAAACATGAAATGAAAAACTCTGTTTACAAAATGGGAACACCCAAGGGCACATACCATAATGTCATGCTGATTAAAATAAGCACCAAACCATTTTCTAATTAGGAAAAGTTAGGAAAGCCTACAATTAGGGGTGCAGAAAAAATAAATAAATTTTGAATTTAATCGTGACACCAACAATCGGAATCGAATCGATTCACCAGCCACTGAGAGATTCGCACCCATCCTACGATGTACCTTTTCTTGCAGCTTGGTGCCAAAAAAAAAAAGAAAGAAAGAAAAAGGTTTTAACTGTAAAAAAATATTGTTTTAGCTTTTCACCTGCAGAAACATAAAACCCAAAATGGCAAAAGGTGAGACCTGATTGAAACTTCATTCTTATACAAAATACCAAACAAGGTGAAAACAGGCAGCAATGTGTTGCAAAATCTGGCAACTTGCATAACTTGTTAAAAAAAAATCTGTATTTCTCTGTTATGTTTGTCTATTGTTCAAGGAAAATCTACTGTTGCTGTTGTCATCATTCTTTAGTTTGTAGACAGGTCTCTCTTGTAAATGAGTCCTCGAGGCTCAGTGAGATTAACCTGCCTAAATAAAGGTTGAATGAATGAATGAATCTGTCCGCCTACACAATACTTCTCTCACAGCTTAATCTGAGCTTGAGAGCAGAAATCCATGTGAAACTGTTTCTGTAAGAAAGTCAAGTCCTAACTCCTACAATTGTCAGCTAATGTGTGAACATATAATGTATAATGTATGCAGTCACAGAAGTCACACGTGCATCTGCTGGCCTAATCGTTTTTTGTAATTAATCCACAATTCACACAAACTCAAGTCTGCCCAGAATAACTTTTTTTCTCATCGTAAAAGCTAGGGGCCCATAGCAAAAATTGTCTTGCTCATCTGTGGTTCAATCTCGTCTTCTGAGATCAGTTTGAGCTTTCTCATATATGTATCATCTTATGATCATTTGTTTCTGAGTTACTGCTCCTAAGGGTCCCTTAGGAGCAAGAGTTAAGCTGAGATGAGACAAGACATCCCTGAGGTTGAGTTGAGATAACCGTTTGAGCCATACTTGAGAAATAGGATAAACAGCAGAGATCTCATGATTGTCTGCCTCTGATCTCAATTATGTCTTAGTTATTTGGAAGGAGAATTAAAGAGAATAACATGAGATGAATCTGAGACTTTAATCAGACACATCTGAGAAGTATGAGCCCTAAAACAGATCTTACCATTGTCTCTTTCCTGTCTTAATTATTTCTCTTAAATGTCTTACTGAGATGAATCTGAGACTTTAATGAGACAAATTTGAGAAGTATGAGCCCTAAAACAGATCTTACCACTGTCTCTTCCCTGTCTTAATTTTTTCTCTTAAATGTCTTACTGAAGCTACATATGAGAATGACATTTGAGCCATATTTGAGAAAGATGAGAACAAATGGAGAATATAATTTAAAAATTATCTTTAGTATAGAATTAACTGCAAAAACAATACTCATTATTGAAAAGTTTAACCATTTTATTAGAACAATCTTTGGGTACACTGCAAATGTTACCCATCTAAAAATAAGTAAAAAAAATACTAGATAATAGTCAGAATCATCTCAAATTAAGTGAAATAATCTGCCAGTGCAGTAAGATAATTGCACTTGGTAAGATTTCTTGAAATAAGTAAATATTTCTAGGCTTTAGACAAGTGAGAAATATCTTAAAACAAGTTGTAAAAACTCATTCCAAGTACTTTATGAAGTAAAATAAACTCAATACTAGTCTGTTAATGCTTCTTTCAGTTTTCATTTTATCTCACTTTGAGAGAAAATATCTTAAAACAAGGGCAACTAAACAAGATTGATCTAAGAACTATTAATAGATTTTCCATCTTAAAACAAGACAAAGCATTTACACTAAAATAAATCAGGCATATATTACATATGACCTTTAATTAAATTGTCTGTTCAAATTGCAACAATTGTCAATCATTGTACCGGTACACATGAATGTCAAGACAAATACAAAGGCACTGTGTGTATATAAAAAAAACATTACAATTCAATGTAAATAACAGCTTTCAGGTCAAAATTTCCAACACAGACCTGGAAGTTAAGTGGAAGAGCTCTACTTCTCAATAATATGTTTCCACTCTGCCATGACTTTTTTGTATGAGCCTGTGGTGTCTTTCTCGTGGATATTGTCCTTTAACACTTCAGTCTGAATGACAGACAGAAGGGTTGCCACACACTTTGGATAGGTGAGATGCATGGTGTAGTAGTATGCCATCAGATACAGCAAACCTTCACCAAGGTCTTCTTTGGCAAATGTAGTGATGGGAGTGGTTCCAATGGCCAAAAGACAGCGCGACTCATCCAAGACCAAAACAGGGCTGAAGAAAGATCTCCTCTGGAGGTACACAGCTGGATCTTCGGCTGGCTAAAAAATACAAAAACAAAAAAAAGGACAAAAACATTTATTCAGGGTACAACAGAGAAACTGAAAAGCTACCAGATCAGTCCAAATCCTTAGCAACAAATATGTACTGTCCATACATCCATGATGACAACAATAGAATAGATGTGTAACAGAGCATATTCATATAGTATACAGTATATATATTTTTTTAAAGTTGATATTCATGCCAATTAAATACCCAGTAACTTGTGCCTCAGTCACAAGAGTGAGTCCTAACGCACTTTGGGAAATGACAGATACTGCACTTCCGATGGTTAAATCTAAAATTATTTCCTATTTGGATTTTGATTATGTATACAATCATGTTGAAGGTTTTTGAAAATGAGCTTAAGTCAGTTTATTTACTGTTATTTTTTAAGTGTTTTCTGTGGAAATTTACAAGTGTTTCTGTGCCATTTGTATTATGGGTGGCCACCCTATGTCATGTGACAATGCTGCAGATTTCCAAATATAGATTATGCTGTTTTATGACCAGGCATGCATACAATCGCCATACGACAATTAAACTGTTAATTTGTCAAAATACAAAATGAAAGCCTTTGTGGACATATATTAACTGAAAACAAATAAGAACAAATACCAACCTGAAGGACATGAAGCAACGCTTTACTGGCATGTCCCAGCTTCTTGGGTGGTGCAACTGGTGATGAGAAGAGAGTGGTGAGTTCCCTGAACAGGGCTATTTTTTCTTCCACTAGAACAGAATAAATGAACTTCTTAAACATTTATCTGCCCAAATTAGATTGACAGCTTCATCTTCAGTTCACAAAACAATTAGGGGTGCAATGATACTGAAAATTCACAATCTAGTTTGATACTTTAGTGTCAAGGTTCAATATTTTTTCTATACAAAAAAGAGAAATTTCCATGCCCTTCACTTTTAGTTCATTTAAATTAATTAAAACCATTAGTTTAACCTCACTGAGTAGAGTTTTTTAATTAAATATTGCTAAAAAAGCAAGTTTTCAGATGCAGATCCACTGAGCCTTCAACGCAGCGCATCTTAAGAAAAGTTAATAAAATAATTTTCAAAAATCTGTAATGTTATTACATAGTGCATATTGAACCTAGAGCACTACACTGAACAATTCAGTACAGATGCATGTTGCACCTCTAGTGGTCTATGTTCAATACACAATATGTATTGAACATGCAGCATTTTTTAAATTTAATTTATCAACTTGTCTACATGTGCTGTGTAGAAAGCTCAAAGGATCTGCGTTCGACTACTTCACTTGGCAGCGTTGTCGAGTGCAGAGCCACTGAGAAACTTGCAGCTTTAGCAACACAATTTAAATTACAAGTTAAGAAGGGCATGAAAATTTCTCTTTTTTGTATTGCAAAAACACCAAACCGTAACACTAATGTATCCAACTGAACCGAATGGTGAAATTTCTGGATCGTTGCACATATACATACCGTATATATACATATATACATATACACATATACATACACATATATATAAATACACATATATATAAATATGTATATATATATATATACACACACACATACACATATACATATATATATATATATATATATATATGCGCATACATATATACATACAGCAGCATTGTGTATGAAAGACAGCACAATTACTAACCTCCATCCGGGTTCTTGGGTGGCTTTAACACCTTCTTCCAAACACCGTAAAACTGAACCATAGAGCAAAAGTGTTCCCATCTCTTCTTTAATTCTGTCAGGAATGTGAGGTTGCCCTTATCCAGGATCCGCCATAGCGCATCCATCACCTACGGTGCAAGAAAGCATTAACACCTGCCGCAGTGCTTTCTTTTTGAGAAACCATAATAAAAAGTAAACCACTTACATTGTGAATCTCTTTGAAGCATGGTTTTACCAAAGGAGTGGATGTCTGGGGAGGTGGAGGTGCTCTTTGAGGTGAAGAAACAGTTCCGGTTTCATTTGATCCAGTTGTATCTGATAAGGTGGGATTTTCATCCTAAGGAGAAAAAAAAGAAAAAAAAAAGATTATTACAGGAGTTACAAGCAAAATGTGTTGTGCTAGGCGTTTTCAGCTCAAAGGTGGTAAAAACTTGCCTCTTTGTGAACATGAGCCCACAACTGCCCACAACCTCATAAAGTTTTCTGGCCCTGGAAAAAGGTCTCGTAAATCATCACGACTGAGGGTCTGGAGCAAGACCTCATCTATGTTGGCAGCTGTAAACACAAATTATTAACTTTCAGAATTATAAAGTTGAGTTTACAAAAATTAAATGAATTATTTTCATATTTAAAACAAGTGTCAGTGTGAACAACAAACAATTCAGTTAGACAGTAATTTAAATAATATATTTCATTTAAATACAAGCCCAAAACCAGAAAAGTTGGCACGTTGTGCAAATCGCAAATAAAAACAGAATACAATGACTTGCAAATCTTTTTCAACCCATATTCAACTGAATAGAATGCAAAGACAATATATTTAATGTTCGAACGGAGAAACTTTATTTTGTTTTGCAAATAACCATTAACTTAGAATTCAATGGCAGCAACACATTGCAAAAAAGTTGGCACAGGGACATATTTACCACTGTGTTACATCGCCTTTCCTTTTAACAACACTCAGTAAACGTTTGGGAACTGAGGAGACCAATTTTTGAAGCTTTTCAGGTGGAATTCTTCCCCATTCTTGCTTGATGTACAGCTTAAGTTGTTCAACAGTCCGGGGTCTCCGTTGTCGTATTTTACGTTTCATAATGCGCCACACATTTTCAATGGGGGACAGGTCTGGACTGCAGGCAGGCCAGGGGAGGACCCGCACTCTTTTGCTACGAAGCCACGCTGTTGTAACACGTGCAGAATGTGGCTTGGCATTGTCTTGCTGAAATAAGCTGGGGCGTCCATGAAAAAGACGTCGCTTGGATGGCAGCATATGTTGCTCCAAAACCTGTATGTACCTTTCAGCATTAATGGTGCCTTCACAGATGTGTAAGTTACCCATGCCTTGGGCACTAATGCACCCCCATACCATCACAGATGCTGGCTTTTGAACTTTGCGCCTATAACAGTCCTGATGGTTCTTTTCCTCTTTGGTCCGTAAGACACGACGTCCACAGTTTCCAAAGACAATTTGAAATGTGGACTCATCAGACCACAGAACACTTTTCCACTTTGCATCAGTCCATCTCAGATGAGCTCGGGCCCAGCAAAGCCGGCGGCGTTTCTGGATCTTGTTGATGAATGGCTTTTGCTTTGCATAGTAGAGCTTTAACTTGCACTTACAGATGTAGCGACGAACTGTAGTTACTGACAGTGGTTTTCTGAAGTATTCCTGAGCCCATGTGGTGATATCTTTTACACACTGATGTCGGTTTTTGATGCAGTACCGCCTGAGGGATCGAAGGTCACGGGCATTCAATGTTGGTTTTCGGCCTTGCCCCTTACGTGTAGTGATTTCTCCAGATTCTCTGAACCTTTTGATGATATTACGGACCGTAGATGGTGAAATTCCTAAATTCCTTGCAATAGCTCGTTGAGAAAAGTTGTTCTTGAACTGTTCGACAATTTGCCCACGCATTTGTTCACAGAGTGGTGACCCTCGCCCCATCCTTCTATGTGGATGACTGAGCATGTCAAGGAAGCTGCTTTTATACCCAATCATGGCACCCACCTGTTCCCAATTTGCATGTTCACCTGTGGGATATTCCAAATAAGTGTTTGATGAGCATTCCTCAAATTTCTCTGTCTTCTTTGTCACTTGTGCCAGCTTTTTTGAAACATGTTGCAGGCATCAAATTCCAAATGAGCTAATAATTGCAAAAAATAACAAAGTTTACCAGTTCGAACGTTAAGTATGTGGTCTTTGCAGTGTGTTCAATTGAATATAGGTTGAAAAAGATTTGCAAGTCATTGTATTCTGTTTTTATTTGCGATTTCCACAACGTGCCAACTTTTCTGGTTTTGGGCTTGTACATAAGCATGGCTTACCATTTAGAACTGATATTGTAAAATCATCCAAACCATCCAGGATTTTCTTGTTTTTTTAACTGCACTTTTTCCTGAGGACAGAAAGAAAGATGTCAAAGGAAAAACGGAACAAACTTACTCTGGCTTCTAACCCCAGCTTAACAAATTTGATGAAAAGTTAGTTAGCTGTTAGCTACAGTGCTGCTCACTAAGTCCTCACGTGATCGTGGATCAATCTCTGCAGAATACCAATACCGGAGCGGCCCATTCCCTATAAAGTTAACTTCATCCTGACCTAGTTCAATGTCTTTTGTCATAATTTGTCTGAAAATAATCTTAAAATAAATAAGTTATCTTCTTCTTCTTCTTTCGGCTTTTCCCTTTTCAGGGGTCGCCACAGTGAGTCATCCTCCTCCACCTCACTCTGTCCTCTGCATCCTCTGTCCTCACTCCAACTACCTTCATGTCCTCTCTAACTGCATCCATATATCTCCTCTTTGGTCTCCCTCTATGATATCATTAAAAAAATGTACATATAGATCATGCCATTACCTTTCAGACGTTTTGGTTTTTCCTGTTGGCTTTAATTTCATAAACTAAACTGGAATTCAATAAAATAATTCTAATATTTTAATGGTTTTATCAACAGAAAATATAAAATTGTCCGTTTAGACTGTAACTATGGTCATTTCTTAACCTCATTAGCATCAAGCTAACTAGCAAGCTAGCATGTTTTAGGTTCAGGTTCAGGTTCAGGTTACTTTATTTATACCCAAGGGTAAATGTGGTTTGCAGTGGTACAAAGCATACATCCATCCATGCGCACACACAAATAAAAACAGTAAAAACATTTAGTAAAAACACTTAAAAGAAACTATAAACAGATAATGTTGCACATAACAGTGTTAAGGCTCCCCAAATCATATGTAAAATGAAAAATAAAAACATTTAACCACTAAAAGCTTCAACGTTATTCCGTTTGTTCATTTCAGTAACAGCAGTGGGAACAAAGCTATTTTTAAAACGTGTTGTCCTACATTTCGGGACTAAAAACCTCCGACCAGAGGGAAGAAGCTGAAACTCTCCATACAGGGGATGAAGGACATCTTTTAAAACAGAAGAAGCTATCCTCTGTACCTGACTAACATACATGGATGTTACTGAGGTTAGGGTTCCTCCGGTCAGTTTAGATGACAGCTTAACAATCTGCTGAAGGGAATTCTTTCCTCTCACTGTAGTGTGACCAAACCATGAAACCAAGGAAAAGGATAAAACAGATTCAATAAAAGCACGGTAAAACATGGTCATTATGGTTCGGTCAATATTAAAATGGTTGAGTTTCCTTAGACAATAAAGGCGCTGGTGGGCCTTTTTGCACACCTTGTCAAAATTGGTTTCAAAGTTTAATTTATCGTCTACGATTGTCCCGAGATATTTGTAAGACTGCACTGTCTCAATTGCTTGACCTTTAATTAAAGTGACTCCGTGCTGGTGAGGTTTCTTCCTAAAATCAATGATCATGTCTTTTGTCTTATCTGTGTTTAGTTTGAGGAAAGAGTCCTCGCACCATTGAACAAAATCATCAGTCACCTGCCCATGGCTACTTTCATTTCCTTTAAGCAGACTGACAATAACAGAATCATCTGCATACTTTATAATGTACCTGCTCTCATGTCTGCTCCGACACATGTTGGTGTATAGAATAAAAAGCAGGGGTGACAGTACACATCCCTGGGGTGACCCGGTGGAAGAGGACTTAGATTCAGAGAGACAATTATTCACCCTTACTCTCTGTGTCCTGTTACTTAAAAAATCCAAGATCCAGCCCATCAAATTGTTACTCAGAGGAAACTGTTCAACAAGCCGTTCAGTTAATATGTGAGGTTGGATTGTATCAAAAGCTGAGGAAAAATCTACAAATAAAAGTCTGACATGGGTCGCATTTAAATCTAAGTGTTTAAAAAGCATATTAAACAGGGTGAGTGTTGCGTCCTCTACGCCTCTATGAGGCCTGTAAGCAAACTGCATGGGATCTAAAAGATGTTCAGTCTGCTTTAGAATCTCACCTCTGATTAATCTTTCAAAGATTTTCATCAGAACTGAGGTCAAAGCTACTGGTCTAAAATCACCAACAGTTTTCGGACTGTTGGATTTAGGGACAGGAACCACTACAGCATCTTTCCAGATGATGGGAACATGTTGTGTTTCCAGAGACTTATTATAAATATACTGAAAAATGGAGCTCAGCTCATTGGCACAGAATTTTACAGAACGGCCACATACATTATCTGGTCCGTGACTTTTGTTCACTTTCACACACTGAAAAGCTTGTTTCACATCTTGGAGGCTGATGTTAGAGTGCTGTGTGTCTTTAAGATCGTGAACTAGTTTCTGGATTTCACTGCTAAAATCACAGGTATCAAAACGACAATAAAATGAATTTAAAGCATTTGCAAGTTTAAAATCTGAATCAAAACCATCTATAGTGACACGGGTTTTATGCGGCTTCTGAAGGCCTGCAATAGTCTTCATACTAGCCCATGCTGAGCCAAGTTGATTTGTGGCCATTTTATTCTCCAATTCGTCTTTGTACTTTTGTTTTGCTTTTGAAATTTCTGCCTTCACTTCTTTTCTGGCTAAATGCTGGTCAAAGACTGTTCCCTGTTTAAAAGCAATTGATTTTTTATACAAACTGGACTTAACTGATTTAGTAACCCATGGTCTGTTATTAGGATATATTTTTACACGCTTCGCTGGGATAATCATATCTCTGCAAAACGTGATATAAGAACATGTGACATCCACTAATGAGTCTAAATCATCACCACAAGATTGTTTAAAAAGATCCCAGTCCGTACACCGAAAACATTCCTGCAGTGAGAGAACTGATTCCTCTGTCCAGACTTTTATGTCCTTGATCTCAGGTTTTTCTCTCTTCAGAACAGTTTTGTAGATGGGCAGCAGATGAACACAGTTGTGGTCAGCAGAGCCCAGTGGAGGGAGTTGGACAGACTTAAAAGCATCCTTCACTGAGCCATAACATAAATCCAGTGTCTTATCACCTCTTGTTGTGCAGGAAACATACTGATAAAAATTTCTCAGTGTTTTCTTAAGAGAAACGTGATTAAAATCACCTAAGACAAAGTTAGGTGCATCTGGGGAGATGGACTGCTGCTTCTGCACGACATCAAAAATTGTGCTGGAGGCAGAGGTGGGGTCTGCCTTTGGATGAATGTACACAATTGTGATGAAAATTTGGGGGAACTCACGGGGCAGATAAAAGGGCCGTAGTGACACTGATAGAAGTTCAACGTGAGGCGTGCAAATCCGCTCTCTTATCGTCACTGAAGAACAGTAGCGTCTGCTCACATACAGACACACACCCCCGCCCTGAGTTTTCCCCGTTACCTCTGCCTGTCGGTCCAGTCGAAGTGGAGCACCAAATCCATCTATGGACAGATCAGAGTCCAGGTCTTGCTCTGTGAGCCACGTTTCACTGAAAGCCATGACGCAGCAGTTCTTAAAATCCTTCTTGTAGCGAACGCAGCTTTCAAGTTCATCGAGTTTGTTCCTGAGGGAGCGCACATTTGCCAAGATGAAAGAAGGAAGAGGAATCCGATCAGCGCGTTGTCTCTTCAGCCGCAGTCTGAGCCCTGCACGTCTTCCCCGCTTCCTTTTACCGGCATCTTTATTACTCCTTGTTCTGTTCAAATCGCTCCGAATGAGATCCGGCGGTATTTGTGGGTCGAGGTCTGACACCTGAGCTAATGTGGCAACATTTAGCTGTAAAAGGGTGTCTCTGGAGTACTGGATCCTGACATTCCAAACAATCCCGGTAGATTCACCGGCACACAGGTGATTCATCAGCTGATTAACGAAGAACCACAGCCCGAAAAATGACAGAAAATCCATCCTTGTCTGTAAAAACTGGGGCCTTGACACTCAAAAAAAAATCCTGATTTAAACGTATGATTAACACAAAATTAATCAAACAAAACGACACGTCACCTCACACATTCCAACCCGCTGCTGGTCGCTGCGTGCGCATGCGCCCTCATTAAGGCAGCTAACGACTCACGGTGCACTATTAGAATTGATTAAACAAAACATGGTCACCAGGCTGTAATGAGTGCAGTAATTCAAAACTGTAAAAAATCTGAATTTGATAAAATAAAAATAAAAATGTCTCATTACCTTAGCTGAGTTTGGTCCACGTGCTGCTTCTCTCTGCTGACTGCTGTGACGATGCAAGACTCCAACAGACGCAACCAAATGAGAGCAAGGAGGGGGGGGAGGAAACAGGTGCAGAACATAGCAGTCTGTTTCAAGCGAAAATGATGTGCATAATAATGTCATAGTAGAACTATAAATTCTACATTAAATATTATGCCTGTTGTAATCCCCTTTTTAAAGATATTACTATGCAAGTTAATGACAGTGGTATAACCCACCCCCTGCCCTCTAGCATGGATGTGCCCGCCCGCCAAGAGTTCAGAGTTCAAATTATGATTTTGGACAGGAAGCACAGATGATGTCTCTGCTCTTAAAGGTACAGTATGCAGTTTCTGTAGAACTCCAGCACTTAGAAATATTTTCAACAGGCAAAGCATTCTGATCCCGCTCTGCCCCCTTGTGGTCTGTTAAATTTCAAATTCAAGCTCTGTTTTTATTGGCTGATTCAAATTCAAGCTCTGTTTTTATTGGCTGGTTACAAACTCTGTTTTTATTGGCTGGAAAATGGTGGGTCACCTTTTCTTTTTAGAAATGCTTATTTACCACCTGGAGAAGCAAGGGGACAATATTTTTTTTTTTTTTTTCAGAGATTACCTGGCTAACATCAGTCTGTCAGGAGGTAGTGACAGAGTGAAGAAATATGTTCATAAAAAAAGCTACATACTGCAGCTTTAAAGGAGCTGTATGTAACTTTTCTAACAATATATTTTAAACATATTTCTTCACTCTGTCACTACCTCCTGACATACTGATTTTAGACAAGAAATCTCTGAAAAAACTATTGTCCCCTTGCTTCTCTAAAAGTAAGGTAAGATGCAATGTTGGATGAATTAGACAGACAGACAGACACACAGAGAGACAGACAGCATAGGTTTAAGTTAGCAGAAAAACAATAGAAAGGAGCAGAATTATTGCTGAAATGGCAGAAAAAAATTAATTTGGCATAAACAAGGTAAAGGTAGCTGACACAAATTGAAATTAGCACCCAGATGGTTAAAAGGATGTAAAATGTCAAATTAGCAGAAAAAAGCTTACAAGTACAAAAAGGGACAATTTGTTATAAAATAGCTTAAACAACAAATATGGGTGTTAAAATTACCGTATTTTCCGGACTATAGGCTTTTTATCATTTTTTTCATGGCCTGCGACCTATAGTCAGGTGCGACCTATATATGGCTTTTTATAAAATAAGCTGATTTGTAATCATTTATTAACAAAAATTAAACTGAGACACACTCTTACAATAATGTCAGCTAACAAATATATATATTTTAGGTGTTTATCCTGCTAAAATTATTCATTTATTAAAGAAAAGTTCAGCTCAGACACATATTTGCTATAATTTTTTATCAAACAATTAATTGTTTTTAAGGGTTAATCTTCTTAAAAGCCTTGCTGTGCGCTCCTGTGGCAGACATTTGCAGCAGAGCTAAACGGTCCACATTTTGACGTAGGTGCGACCTATATTCAGGTGCGACCTATATATGGATTTTTCCAATTCTTTGGCAATAATTGGACAATGCGACCTATACTCGGGTGCGACCTATAGTCCGAAAGATACAGTACTCAAATGTAGCTTAACATGCTAATTTTAACAAAATAAATTGAATTGGCATGTTTGCTAAAGTATGCAGAAAAATATTGTATTTTGTTGTATCCATCCATTATCTATACTGGCTTCTTCCTTTCAGGGTCACTGGGGCCCATATCCAGCAGTCACAGTGCGAGGAGCGGGGTACACCCTGGACAGGTCGCAAGTACATCACATTATTTTGTTGTAAAATAGCTAAAATTGCTAGAATGTGCAGTAAAACAGCTGAAGTGTAGCTGAACATGCTGATATAAGCAAAAAGAAGTAAAAGGAGCACATTTGCTAAACTAAGCATAAAGCAAACGAGAGCCACCAAAATGAGAATTTGACTTAAAAAGGCTAACTTTAATTAATGGCAGCTGAACATTAGCTAAAACTGCAGCAAATAGCCGAAAGATAAAGCAACTGCAAGAAGCACCAATAGCTCAAATTAGCAGAAACAATCACAAAAGTAGAAAAAACAGAAAGAAGCAAAATTATATCTAAAATAGCAGAATAAAGCTGTAATTAGAAAAAAATCCTAAAATTAGTTCAGTTAATAATTAGCAAAGTCAAAAGAGCAGAAACAGAACAAAATGTGTAAGGTGCTGTAAAGATTTTGAAAGATTTTAAATAAGGGTATTGAAAACAGCTCCATTCATTTCCAATAGGAAAAAAAGTGGCTGAAAAGCAAAATGGCTATTAAAAGATGAATAGCTGAAATATCAAAAGTCACAGCCAGAATGTCCCGAAGGAACTGAACATTTTGATATATGAATTGTTAGCACAAAAATTTTGGAATGAGATGCTTTTAAACAAAATGTATGGAAGACGTATAGTAACGAGTAAAAAGAGAAACACGTAAACAATACGGTGAATGCTTGTATAGCATTCCCACAAAGATCAATCATTAAAACAACTATGAAAAATCCCACGACCCACATATGAACTCGTGCCATGAATGTTTTTCATTATTAGGTGTCTCTGTATCATAAGTGTGACTTGAACAATTGTTAAAACAGTTTTTGTTACACTTCCCAAGACTTTTGTGCATAATTCAAAGCAAAACTCTATTGTAGCAGTAAAAGAAACCTGCACACTACTGTCAGAAAATCATAAATTTGACAGTAAAATATTAACATCTAGAAAGTTCACACATTTTAAAGTCTCAAAAAGGTGTGTTTTGAGCACATTGTTGTTGAATGGGTTAAGTTTTGGAACTCAAAGTTGTCATTGACTTGTGTAAGAAATCAACAAATTTTGTAAGTTGAATATTATGAATATTATGTGAATAAACCATCTCAATTTTATTTTTCCTGAATTGTCTTTATTTTGGCATGAGATAAGCTGAGATATCATTGAGATAAATTATTAATTCTTATTAAGACTCATGTGAGCGCTTGCACTCATCTCAGTTTTCTTTTGGCTGAGAACTCAAATGGAGAGCAATGAGAGACAGCCATGAGAGAGTGTGCTTCCAAGGATATCAAATTGAGACAAATTTGAGAGCAGCACATTATGTCTCATTTTTCTCACAACTGAGACAAGAAAAAGAGACAGCTGTAAGAGAATTTAGAGAACTCGCACAGTGCTCACTGTGAGACATATTTCTCAGGAGAGACATTTGAGAAGAATGAGAAAACCACTTTGGTCTTGATTAGTGCTCATTGATGTCTAGGATCCGTAAATGTGACATAAATGAGATCTTATCTTCAATTTTGCTTTGCTATGGGATCATCTGTTGCTAGGGTCAAAGAAATCTGCCTCAAGGCCTTCAGAATCAACGGTGCAGGCAACTGTAGGTTAAAAGACATGGCAATGAAACTGTTGCTTTGACCAATCAGATGTTGAGTGGTTGACACCAGGCATTACACAATGTCAGTATCACCTCATTGGATTGGACTGTCAGAGAGGACTGACCCGTGTTAGGAAACTGCATTTGTAGCGACCCGCATAAGCTAAATTACATTTATGTAGCTGTGTTTTCAACCCACAATGGCTGCTTCTGTTGAGCAGACATTCTCAGCCATAAAGCAAAACTTATGCCAGAAACCCAAAATGGCAGAGCCGACTTTCAGCGATAGTCTCCGTGGCGACAGAAAATGATGTAATGTTGGAATAGAAATGCACAGATGACCTGTATTCTTGTTTTCAGAGGCTTTTATGATCTTGAACGGGTTGGACTCGTTGTCCAGTAGCTGGTCGAACCTGTTGGTAATGATGTAGCCGAAACCTTCTTGCAGGCTTCTTCGTCTGAACCCTCTCTGAAGCCGGTTTTCCAGGCGAGACCCTACCAGGGCTTGATGCTCCTAACATACCGGTCATTCAATTCTGCTGCCAGTGACGATGGTGGTTCAGTACAGATCATCATGGCGAATAGGACTAGTATCATCGTGTTAAAATGCATAGTGGTGGGAGATGGCAAGACTACGCTGCTTACAGAACCACACAGCTAACACAGAACCATGCTGCTAACAGAACCACACAGCTAACAGAACCATGCTGCTATCAGAACCACACTACAAACAAGACAACGCTGCTAACAGAACCACATTGCTAACAGGACCACTCTGCTAACAGCGCCATGTTGCTAACAGGACCATGCTGCTATCAGAACCACGCTACAAACAAGACAACGCTGCTAACAGAACCACATTGCTAACAGAACCACATTGCTAACAGGACCACACTGCTAACAGCGCCATGCTGCTAACAGGACCATGCTGCTATCAGAACCACGCTACAAACAAGACAACACTGCTAACAGAACCACATTGCTAACAGGACCACTCTGCTAACAGCGCCATGCTGCTAACAGGACCATGCTGCTATCAGAACCACGCTACAAACAAGACAACGCTGCTAAAAGAACCACATTGCTAACAGAACCACATTGCTAACAGAACCACACTGCTAACAGGACCACACTGCCAACAGAACCACACTGCCAACAGGACCATGCTGCTAACAGAACCACGATACAAAGAAGACCATGCTGCTAAGAGAACCACACTGCTCACAGAACCATGCTGCTAACATGACCACGCTGCTAACAGGACCATGTTACAAAGAAGACCACGTTGCTAACAGAACCACACTGCTAACAGGATCACACTGATAAAATGACCACACTGCTAACAGAACCACACTGCTAACCAGACCACACTGCCAACAGGACCACACTGCTAACAGAACCACGTTACAAAGAAGACCATGCTGCTAACAGAATCACACTGCTAACAGAAACACGTTACAAAGAAGATCATGCTGCTAACAGAATCACACAGCTAACAGGACCACGCTGCTAACAGAACTGCACTGCTAACAGGACCACGTTACAAAGAAGACCATGCTGCTAACAGAATCACACTGCTAACAGAACCACGTTACAAAGAAGACCATGCTGCTTACAGAATCACACTGCTAACAGAACCACGTTACAAAGAAGACCATGCTGCTAACAGAATCACACTGCTAACAGGACCACGCTGCTAACAGAACTGCACTGCTAACAGGACCACATTACAAAGAAGACCATGCTGCTAACAGGACCACACTGCTAACAGAATCACATTGCTAACAGAACCACATTACAAAGAAGACCATGCTGCTAACAGAATCACACTGCTAACAGAACCACATTACAAAGAAGACCATGCTGCTAACAGAATCACACTGCTAACAGAACCACGTTACAAAGAAGACCATGCTGCTCAGCTGCTAACAGAATCACACTGCTAACAGGACTACGCTGCTAACAGAACTGCACTGCTAACAGGACCACATTACAAAGAAGACCATGCTGCTAAAAGGACCACGTTACAAAGAAGACCATGCTGCTAACAGGACCACACTGCTAACAGGACCACACTACCAACAGGACCACACTGCCAACAGGACCACACTGCCAGCAGGACCACACTGCCAACAGGACCACGTTACAAAGAAGACCATGCTGCTAACAGGACCACACTACTAACAGGACCACACTACCAACAGGACCACACTGCCAACAGGACCACACTGCCAACAGGACCAC
>JBBPBX010009748.1:0-12822 GCA_038048925.1 Garcialebias charrua | reverse complement strand
CAGTGGTGGGCAGCGCTAGTCCAAAAATTAGTTCCGCAATTTCTAAAGCGCTTATTAAGTTATTTAGGTCCGCAATTTCAAAAGCGCTTATGTCTTAGGAAAACTAGCGGAAGCTAATTTTAAAGCGCAAGTTCAATTCAACACTTGGTAGCCAGCAATAAGTTATGCAATATTTGCACTACACTGCCAACTAGCGGTGCATGAACTGTTATACACCTTCATCCTACCTATAACCGCAAATCGCTGGGGATGTCATTTCCTAAAATAGACCTTTCGCTCATGGTCTAAAAATTAAAAAGTTGTTGAATGTGTTGAGGATTGCTATTTCGGCTGCTTCTTTGTCTTTTTCTTTTGTTCATTGTAGATTTTTCATTAAAAATGCATTGATAAAGTAATTTTGAAACTTTTTACTGGAAAACTGAAGCTCCCGGTCACATGAACCATTGCCTTCATGCTACGTAAGCAGACACAGCAGCATTGTGGGAAATGTCTGTAAAATTAGAACCATGACTGAAAGCAACAGGAAGAATGGACATATACCTTCTCTCAATGATTGCTGTTAGTTGAGAGGGGAGCTGTAGAATGGATCACGTGCATTGTGATTCATAACAGTTAAACTTTCCACTGTTCAAGACAATGAATACTGATAGATAATTAGTTATTAGCGGTACTGCATTTTAAATAGAGAAAGCGCAAATCCACTTATGAATTATAAAAATTAGTAAATCCGCTAAAGCGCAAACAAATTGTTTAGGTCCGCAATTAGCGTATTTGCGCTTTAGCGGGCTGGTGCCCACCATTGCATACCAATTTATTTATAGAGCACTTAAAACAGCAAAGAGGCCAACCAAAGTGCTGTACAATAGAAACAAATGATACAATCAGCTTGCCATAGCCTCCCACCTTCGTTTGCTCACTTGAAGGCACGCCTTCCCAGTGAAATGCAGCTAATTTGACCATTGAAGGGCCTTTATTAAGTATAATTTCAACTGAGACACACCTTTACTATAATGTCAAGCAAACAAATAATTTCTAGGTACGTATCTTGTTAAGTTTTGAAGAATTGCGCAGCGTTCCTCCTTCCTTTTTTCCTCCCTATGCATGCTCCATGAGCACGGATGCAGCTAACACTTTTTTTTCCCTTCCCCTTGTCCTGTTCTGCATTGTGGCACTCAGAATTATTGTCAGAGTGACAAGGTGAAGCCCAACAGATTTACTTTCACAAGCAGAGCATTGTGGCTGGCTTTAATGTGCCACTTGATATATAAATAAAATTTTATTAGAATTTACTTTGGGTTTGTTTCAGATGTAATGGACATGGGGATGAAAACACAAAGAAGAAAACAAAGCTAGAAAAGTGAGAGAAGGGTTAAAAGAGAAAGAAGGAGATAGGAGAGAGAGAGAGAGAGAGAGAGAGAGAGAGAGAGAGAGAGAGAGAGAGAAGAGACAAATCATCATAATTGAAGTCTGCCTCTAGACCTGCTGAAAGAAAAAAATGTCAATTGAGAAACAGTGAATACTTTTGAAAATGCAGCTGATTTGACCGTCAAAGTGCATTTATTACGGGAAAGTTAGACTGTGACACACCTTTACTATAAAGCCAAGCAAACAAGTAATTGTTTTAAGTGTTAATCTTGTTCAATTTTTGTTAAAGTCCTCCAGTGCACACTCCCGCAGCTGCCATTTGGCAGCCAATCTATTTTTGGCACAACATGGGACCACATTTTCGAGTTGGCAGTGGTGACGTGTAACAAATGCGGCGCGTCAGCGGTGATGCATAATAGATGCGACGTATACGGCGAAGCAACGTATGTATGGATTTTTCAACTTAATTAGACATATTTGGACGGATGTGACTTATACGGCGGTGCGACGTGTACTGCGGAAAATACTGTATCTCTCCCAACTGATGTAAAGAGCTATCCACAACAGGTAAGATGTTATTTGTTCATTATATTTTCATGAATCCTCTCTAACATTTCCTAACCATCTTTTTATGCACTGATTAAAATTGTAATAAATATATGGTAAAAATAACAATTGTTCTATTTACACGATCTTCTGCTTTGGACAACAAAACAAAATAAACAAAAACAAAAAAGTCATTGATAAAACCCCTACTAACTCTTCCAATGGAAATGTTTAACAAAGTGCTTGAACTAAAATGTTTGTAATATAATATGATTTCCAAAAGCTAACTGGGCACCTTTTATGATTCTCTCATTTCTACAAAGTATTCAAATTCCATAATTATTTAAGATTCTTACTTACTGTTTTTTATTTATTTATTTATTTTACAGACAAGCAAAAATAGCCAAGTTTTTTACTAATGTGTGTAAGCACTGTCACTATCCATTCCAGGTACTTGCAACTCAAGTGAAACTTTTTAGAGAACTTGCTGCCAGTTACAAAAGCTATTAAGCAGCATAAGAAAAAAAATACCTTCTTAAAGTGAACAGCCACAATCACTAGAATAGAATAGAATAGAATATATCTTTATTGGCATCGTCGATTGTACCGGGGTACAAAACATTGCAATTGGCGCACGCACCATCCTAAGAGGGACATACGCACGAAAGCCGCAGCAGAAATTAATCTGCGCCGCCAAACAATCAGATATGGAAAAAAAGGAAGGTTACAGAAGGATAATCATTGGTATTCAAAAAATAATCTATCACATTTTGTCTTAGGACATTCTATGATAAAGTCAAAAAACTCTACCAGCTCAAGCACAAGATAAGACAAAGCACATGTTGCATTTTGGTGGCGGAGCAGGGAGATAAGTCTGTGAGCAATCGTCCAGATAGAGCACAGTTCTGCAGATGGGCTCAGCCGCTCATCTGAATGCACACAGAGAGCTCTCGGGGGGGGGGAACAGTTTTTCCAACAGCTTCAGACTCCAGGAGAGGTTTGCAGTCAGCCTTTGTTCAAGGTTGCTTGGGGTGTCCCGATTAGATTAGTTGATTTATTTATTTTTCAGGGCAGGCTACAGTGTACTCTGACTGTTAGCCTTGAGTCCAGGTGCCGTCTGAGTCCAATTTCGTCCGAATTATGTGAGCTTTCATTCAACCCGAGCTTACAGGTCTCCCTCTCCTCCCTGATGTAGCCCGCTCGGCTGTAAACGAGTCCCAAAACGCACCGCAGGTCTGCGGTCGTCCACGACTGTTCCCATCGTGCGATTCAGCTCGAACAACAGCTGGTTCATTGAGGTCACAGCTCGGATCAAAGAGTCGTTCTGAGCAGGAAGTTTTGACAGCGCGTTGATCGCCGCGGAAGTCTTCCTCAGTTTCCAGTAGCAGAAGCCCCCACATAAGCCAAAGAGCAGCGCACCTGCTACCATAAATCCAATTATCCACAGATCTTCCACGTCCTCGACTGAAAGAACGGTCAGACACATCATCTTCCACTCACCCCAAGAGTCCATGATATATCCGGCCGCATGCGTGTCGAGGGGGCACGCCGGTTCTCCTGGTCCGGAGCGCTTCGTGGAAAAAATTGTATCGATAGAGGAGACAGCCCACGCAATTAAATCCATGTTCCAAATTGCTTCGAGTGAGCACTGAAGAGTTGCAGACGAGACAAAAGTGCAAAAGCAGGGAGGAGGAAAACTTTAGGGCAGGAGAGGAGCAGACAAGCGACCTGCTTCGCCAAGAGCCGGAAGTAGAAGAATCCACTAATGATGGATTATAGTTTTTAATGTGTAAGAATAACTGTCAGTGGAATAAGAGAGTTTTAAATAGGCTGCTATGCTCAGGGCTGCAGAGAAATGTGTCTTTGAATCCAAAAATTGTTTTCTCTTTATCAGTCCAAGGATGAAAGAAGTAACTTGGTTCCAGTTCTTCAAACATGCTTAATAAACAAACAAAGAGAAGTTATGTCCCTTTTTTAATGTAAAAGGAAATGCTAAACAGTCCCATTTATGCATATGGAATGTTGATGGGATGCAAAATGTTAGATCAATGCTATCAGTACCTGTTGACAGGGTGTGTTGAGAATTTGCTGATTTTTATAACAAAGTCCAAGTTTTGACAAAAGTTATATATTTTTATAAAAGTGATGCACTCTAAATTCCATCCATCCATCCATCCATCCATCCATTATCTTTTACCCGCTTCTTCCATTTTGGGTCACGGGGGTCGCCCATTTGTGAAGTACAGTCTGCCATTTCAAGCCAGTCGTTCACAATCTTGGACCTGACTGGACATCTCCTTTAAAATGCAATAAGTTAAGGATGTTATTGTTGCTTTTTTCAACTACACACTTATTCAAGGGTTGCCACGAGTGAACTTGCATTAAAGACTTGGCTACTTGTATTACAAAAGATATCCTTCCTGATGCAACATGGGCTTGAATCTGCAGCCTCAGGATTACAAGACTCTGGCACTGACCGCAAGACCGCAGCCCCCATGAAATAAAACATGCTACAGCTGTGAAAACAAATCTCTAAGTCATGGCACCCCCATAGCACCCCCCAAAAAATATCAGAACATTTTCTTTAAATCTAAGTTAATAATATTTAACATGTTTTTTTTTTGTGTGTGATATTTTCCTCGCAAAACACAATTAATTTAAAAAAGAATCAATTATTATCCACCTTATTCCTACGCCCCATGATGCTTTGCGCGAATTATGTGAACGACTTCCGCCGAAAGTCAGAACCGGCACTTTTGTTACACGCTAGCAACGCGCTAACCGGTTTTCGTCAGAGGTTTTAGGTCATAAAATATGTGGGAACACAAACTATCACAACTCAAATGTAGAGATATTGTTTTACCGCTACCTACAGCTGTTGAGGGGTGGGAGGACGACTTGAAGAAGTGGCCGAAAATAACGTACACTAGCATGTTTAGCTACTAGCATACTTAGCTACTTTGACAGTTGCTTCAGATGGCGAAGTGATGAGCAATCTGAAAAGCTCTGAAGCTTATTAGTATCTTCACAGTAACAAGGTTGGTCCTGTTATGTTAAGAGAGGTGGGACACTTTATTTAAACAAACATAAAGCCCAGTCTAAGCATTAAAACTCCACATCACCAGGTCCAGCTAACAATGATGTTGCTTTGGACTTTTGAGCTGCAAGATGTTTATCTGGACACCAACTGAGCACCTGGAGCTTGACATTTCTTTTGACAAAGACTTTACTGATTCACAAATGAAGCACCTTGAGAACTTTTAATAAAATACAGTAAATGAAAACAAATAATGAAATAGACAGGAAACGATCTTTAAAAACTTGATAATGACAAAAGTGACATTTAGATAGAAACAGTAGTTTAATCCAAAATTAACTGATATAGTGCACACAAAAAACTAACCTTGTAAGAAGGTTAACAGTCAACTATTGTACATAACAAATTAATCATTTTAGCAAATACTTTTCTAATGTAATATAGTTAACATATCCTTTAAAAAAACATGTTAAGAGTTGTGTTACGTTTACAGCAAGTACACCAGTACTGTACATGTTTGAGAAAAATGTTTACATTTAATGTCTTCTCACTTCTCACTTGAAATAAGCTGGCATCCTTTGCGTGTGAATGCTGGAATGATTACATTGACACCATAGCTCTTGCAGCAGGTCCCTCACTGTGAAACCACGATCACCCATCACCTGATCTCCAGCACGCAGATAGTCCAGAAACCCAGAGTTCTGTGTTATATACCTGTCACTGCATTTACCACCATAAGCATCTGAAATAAACATGATTATTCCAGAGGGAGAAACAGCCAATAAATATTTCACAGTGTTATTTGCATGTATGATTCACTTCTGGAGTCCAAGTTTTTAGCTTTCTGCAAAACATGTTGCTTTAATTGTTTCACGGGGCAACCATAGAATAAGGTTGTTGGTTTGTTCTGACATTATGTCAATCCACATTCCAACAGTCATGCTGCATGTGACTGGTGGTGTTGAGCAGCTCCACACTCTCATCAAGCCCATCTGAAAGTAAAAGTACATTATACAAACATTAGGGTTCATTTATGAACACACACACACACACACCTATATTATATATATATATATATATATATATATATATATATATATATATATATATATATATATATATATATATATATATATATATAAACACACACCTATATTATATATATATATATATATATAGATAGATATGTATAAATAAACGCACACACAGCATACATATAGGTGCGTGTGTTTATTTGCCAGTTATGAACGAAAATA
Organism: Garcialebias charrua; assembly: GCA_038048925.1. Taxonomy (NCBI): domain Eukaryota; kingdom Metazoa; phylum Chordata; class Actinopteri; order Cyprinodontiformes; family Rivulidae; genus Garcialebias; species Garcialebias charrua. Next base: position 6,618 of record JBBPBX010009748.1, on the reverse strand, counting down.
TTAGTATAATTTAATTACTGACTACATAAAATCATAACACTAAAAGCTGTCTCTTAAATCATACCTGGTGTTCTCGATCCTCTGGAGGATACAGAGTCTTTTTTCAGGTGGTTTCTCGTAGCCCAGCCACAAAGAAGGATGCGGGTTTTTCTTATCGGAGCATGTTCAACACACACTAGTTGCAGCCACAAATTCAGCTTCGTCTGATTATTCGTACAGCCACGAACAGCGCAACAGGTACCCGAGCTCCTCAAGACATCTTCGTGACAATATTAGCTCAAAATAACAGAAAACAGAACTTTAACAGAACTTCTACGATGCGCGCAGATTAGCAAGCAAACAACGAGGAGCCAATGCAAAAATTCTACTTCCGGGGTCAAACGGAAGTACGACACATTATCGCTTCTACAGTGACACCCCCAAGAATAAGGTGGATACTGAGTTTAAAAAAAAATCAGGTCTCACAACAGGAAATGAATCTCTGACCTGGAAGTGAACCGGAAGTGAACATTTAAGTTATTGAATGTTCGGTAAACATTTGAAAAGTGCAAGAAATGCAAAAATGCACTGTTTTCTATTTCCCAATTACCTAGAATGGAATCAGAGAAGGAGGATTTTTTTTTTTTTTTGGAAGCAGACTGCAGCCAACAAATAAACAATAATTTGGAAGAAGGATCAAGCTTACTGCTGCCATCCTTCCACGTCTATAGAGAATGCTGCTAAAGCTAGCACTGGACAGCTGAAGGATGGAGCCAGCACGTTCAGCTACATTTGGGCAGTTCCCCGGAAGTCTTCTTCATGTGTATCTTGGTCTGGTCCACGAGCAGTACCCCAGAAAGACCAGTAACCTAGTGCCTTCAACATTGAGCAAGGAGCAGAAACTGGTGACATGATGCAACTCTTTTTTTCATTCAACCTTTATTTATGGGGAAGTGGTGGTGCAGTGGTTAGAGATGGTGGGCCTGTGATCGGAAGATTGCCGGTTCAAGCCCCGGTACCGACAACATAAAAAAATATGGGTGGAAAAAGGTGAAACTCCCACACCTGCCTCCACCCTCATTTGCCCCACTCTGGGCCCATGAGCAAGGCTCTTAACCCCCACCATCTGCTCCCTAACAGGTCTCTCTTGAAAATGAGTTATTGTGGCTCAATGAGACTACCTGGATGAATAAAGGGTAAATGAAAAATGTAGGCAGGTTAATCTCATTGAGCCTCGAGGTCTCATTTACAAGAGAGACCTATAACTCTTGTCTGGTTATGCTATTTTCTCTGATGCAACTTGGTAAATAATTTCCTGGCTTGCACTGATAAAAAATGACTATCTGATCACATTAAATAACTTCTTTCAACCAAAATCCAAAGTAAACATTTAATAAAATAGTCAAACTTTGTCTAAACTAATGCTTGTATAAAACTGAAACAATTCTTGCTCAAAGAGTCAATTTTGCCTTACCGGTAAATAAGATAATTAAGCCTTGATATATTTATTATTATTGTTTGTTTATTATTGTTGTTGATATTTAATTTTATTATTTTAGTACTAACAATTCAAAGACAACTTTGGTCACTTCTACAAAATGCAACAAAATTAAAGGTCAAATAAAACAAGTGATAAAACAAATAAAATCAATAATAGTATCAACTAAAGTCAAAGATAGAATAGTATCAACTAGATCAAATATAGAATCATGAGGAGGCAGAGTATGCTCGCTTAAAAAGAAAGGTCTTCAAGCCGCTTTTAAAGTCAACCAGTGACTGTGGAGCTCTCAGGCAGTCAGGAAGAGAGTTCCATAGGCAGGGGGCAGCCACACTGAAAGCCCGGTCTCCCATGGTCCTTAATTTGGTTCTCAGAATGTGAAGGAGATTACTGTTCTGTGACCGTAGAGACCGGGTGGATGAATATGGAACAAGAATGTCCTTTAGATAATCTGGTTAAGTTCCGTGTAAGCATTGATGTGTAATGAGAGCAGTTTTGTAATGAATTCTGTAGGTGACAGGAAGCCAATGGAGGTTATGGAGAATGGGTGTAATATGTTCAAATTTACGAACTCTCAACAAAATCCTTGCTGCACTGTTTTGAATATATTGAATCTCCTGAAGGTAATTACCAGGGATTCCAATAAACAGGGAGTTGGAGTAGTCGAGTAGACAAAAGCATGGACGAGCTTCTCAGCATCAGGAAAAGTCAGAGATGGGCGAAGTCTGGAGATGTTTCAAAGATGGTAGAAGCAGGTTTTAAACAGAAGCTTAATGTGATTTTCAAATGTAAGATGAGAGTCCATTTTTATTCCAAGATTTGTAACAGAGGTGGAGAGGGGGATGTCTTGTCCAGAAAAGGAAATTCAAAGTAAAAAGTCAAAAAAAGTCAAAGTCAACTTTATTATCAAAACTGCAATATGTACAGGACATACACAGGATTGAAATTGCATTTCTCTCAGTCCCTCGGTGCAACAGTAACCATTTAAACACTAAACACTAAACAGTTTATAAACAAGCATAAAATGAAATAATAAAAGTTTAGTACTGTCCTGAGTTTTTTTGCATTGTAGTTTTTCATAGTAGTATAAAAGTATAAAAGGTTTCACTAACACCAAAAACACCAACATTTAATAACCATAATCATAAAATGAAATAGATTGTAATACTGTCCTGAAGTATAAAGTATAAAAAGTATATCTATAAAATAAATGAAGGTTCTGGCATTTGACATTTGTAAAGAGTGACAAAGCAGCATATGAGGTTAATGTACACAGTATAGGGGCGGCCGTGGCGTAGTGGTAATGGCAGTCGTCCCCCGATCGGAAGGTTGGCGGTTCGAATCCAGGTTCCCCACATCATGTGTCGTTGTGTCCTTGGGCAAGACACTTAACCCCGAGTTGCTCCCGGTAGGCCTGGAAAGAACCTTGCATGGTAGTCTGCCGTTACCGGTGTATGAATGTGTGTAGCAATCATTGTGTGTAGCACTTTGAGATTTTCACTAATGAAAAGTGCGTTATAAATTGAATTCATTATTATTATTATATGTATGAGGTATTTGATATTGGTATAGAGATAAAGTGACAGTATGCAATAAGGCTAGTAAAAAGAATATATACTGTATATCAGCAGTAGTGTAGATATAAAAAGTCTAGATGTAAACAGTATGTAAACAGTAAATGTAAACAGTAGTATGACTATAGGTAGTAATTAATACAAACATTAGTGCAAATATGAGAAGTAGTGCAAACTGAATGAGCACATGACCGTGAGTTGAGTGAATGACCCGTATTGATGACACAGAGTGCAGTGTTAAAAACTTTGTGTTGTGTGGTAATGTGTGAAAGTTTTTTGTGATTAAGGCAGTACAAGTGGGAGGGAGGGCGGAGCTGGCAGAGTGTTTAGCATCCTGACTGCCTGATGAACAGAGCTGTCTCTCAGTCTGCTGGTTCGAGCCTGGAGACTCCTCAGTCTCCTCCCCGATGGCAACAGGCTGAAGCAGCTGTGTAGTGGGTGTGTGGGATCACCTGCCATGCAGAGGGCTTTCCGAGTGAGGCGGTTGCTGTGTAAGTCCTGCAGTGAGGGGAAGGAGGTGCCGACAATCTTCTCAGCTGCTCTCACGATGCGCTGGAGGCTCTTTCGGCAGGATGCAGTACATGCACCAAACCACACAGTGATGCAGCTGGTCAGGACACTTTCTATGGCACCTGTAGAAGGTGCACATGATGGGGGTTGGAGCTCCAGCTCTTTTCAGCTTGCGGAGAAAGTAGAGGCGCTGGTGAGCCTTCTTGGCCAGTGATGCAGTGTTCCTGCTCCAGGACAGGTCCTTTGAGACGTGCACTCCCAGGAACTTGGTGCTGTCCACTCTCTCCACTGTGGTGTTGTTGATGGTCAGAGGGGCATGTTGTGCATCCCTCTTCCTGAAGTCCACAACAATCTCTTTTGTCTTCTCCACGTTGAGAGTGAGATTGTTGTGTCCGCACCACAAGGCCAAGCGGCTCACCTCGTTCCTGTAGTCCGTCTCATCGTTGTTGCTGATGAGACCCACCACTGTTGTGTCGTCCGCAAACTTGATGAAGTGGTTGGAGCTGTATGATGGTTAGCAGTCGTGTGTTAGCAGGGTGAATAGAAGGGGGCTCAGCAATTGTTGTTATAGTTGATGTATGTACCTGGTGAGGGGTGCATATCTTGGAGCAGTTTAATTGAAGAAAGTTCTGATTCATCCATGCCCTTATTTCCTCCAGGCAGGTAGAGAGGGCAGTGAGTGAAGATGGAGATGACAATGGGGAAGATGAGGATGCTCCAGTCCTGATGTAAAGCTGTGTATCGTTCGGCATAACAGTGAAAAGAAATGTTGAACTGATTAATAATTTGACCTAAAGGCAGCATGTAAAGGGAAAACAGCAGGGGCCCCAGAACTGACCCCTGAGGGACACCACAGGAGACACAGACTGTCTGGGACGTGGCATTGCCAAGACTAACACATTCAGAGTCAGAGTCAGAGAGTCAGAGAATCTTTATTGTCATTTGCACCGCATGTGGTACATGTGATGGAACGAGATTATGTACACAGGGTCCCAGTTACATTCAACAACAAAATGTAAGAGAAAAACAGTAAGAACATCTAGGATTGACTAAGAAAAACATCAACTAGAAATACACTAAGCACTAATGTAATAGAAAACAAATGTAATAGAAAACAAATGTAATAGAAAACAAATTCCAGCCTATTGGAGAGGAAAGATCTGAACCAGTCCAGGACAGTGTCACAGAGACCGATCTCCACATGAAGACGGTGGAGGAGGATACTATGGTCCACAGTGTTGAAGGCTGCAGTGAGGTCAAGGAGGACAAGGATGGAGGGAGAACCAGTGTCAGCAGCCATGAGGACATCATTTGTTACTCTCAGCAGTGCAGTCTCAGTACTGTGAGCTACTCTGAATCCAGACTGAAACTTCTCATATAGGGAGTGTTGCTGTATGTGGTCCTGCAGCTGAGCAGCAACTGCTTTCTCCAGCACTTTAGACAGAAAAGGGAGGTGTGAAATTGGGTTGTAATTAGAAAAGATGTTCTTCCATCTCACCCTTTGTTATTGCTACAAGCTTCTACCCTGAGGCTGTTAGACTCATGAATCTCTAGTCAGGATCATAACTGTGAAAATCACTGTGAAGAAAATCACTGTAATGCCACTTGATTGTTGGTCTTTGCTGCTGACTATCTATGCTGCTGATCTCATGCTGCTGATTTATTTCATGTTGCTGTTCATTCGTCCTCATCTGCTCACACAGACTCATGTTCGTGCTGCTGTTGTTTGGTGCATTGTTTTGTACTATTAGTGCTATGTGTATTTTTAAGGCCGAGATACACTCGAGCGTCCTCACGGTACGCCTATACGCAGCGTACGTACGTCAAGGCAAAAGCGTAGCCCCGCGTAGCCCCTCAGGGCATGTACGCGCAAAGCTTTTTTTTTACGTCCGCGTGCGCGATACGCGGTGTCTGACCATAAACTTCCCCGGCGCTGGACTGTTTTGTATGTTACACAAATGAAATAAATTCCCCTTCTTTATCGCTGATCGGGCCTTTTCTTTTGTTTTTTTGCCTAAAGTCAAGTAATCACTTCTTCCTCCGTTCACTCCATGAATGAAATGAATGAATTCAGGTCCTACCTGGGTGCGCGATGTTTTAAATATCCCTGGTGGGCTGTGTGCTGCAGGAAAAGCACTCCCTGTTATTATTTTTATTTCTGAGAGAACTTTTTATAACATATATAGTAGAAACACCGCATGAACACCGCCGCGGTCTTCAGCGAGCTACATGAGCTGGCTGTCAATCATTTCAGTAGGCGTGTCAGCAAGTGACCAATCAGCGAGCTCAGTTGAGTCCCCTCCGTGCGCAGCTGCTCATATTACAACAAGGAGAACGCGAGCGTTTGAAAGCTGATAGTTTCTGAAGTATAGCAGCAAAACACATGCGCACAAAATGCGCGCATAGAGTGGCGTACCTGAGGACGCTCAGGTGTATTTCAGCCTTTAGTTCATGACTTTGTTCTTATTAATGCTTTTCTTTACAATTTTTATTTTTGTTGGATATAACTGGGACCCTGTGTACATAGTTCCATTCCACCTCATGTACCACATGTGGCGTGAATGACAGTAAAGACACCTTGACCTTGCGAACTGAAAGAACAAATTATCCTTCCTACCACCCTCAGTAAAATGCTAACCTTCACCACTCTCTGTAAAGATTTCCTTTCTGCAGCTGTGCAGCCTCCATGCCACACGTTGATTCTGGAGCACAGGCTACTCTCTACTGCACACCTGTAGAAGGAGGTGAGGACTGAGCTTCCCAGTCCAGCTCGTCTCAGCCGCCTGAGGAAGTAGAGTCTCTGATGAACTTTCTCGATCAGGCTGGTGGTGTTGTTGCCCCAGCTGAGGTTATCATTCAGGTGCACTCCCATGTTCTTGTAGCTGGAGACCACTTCCACTGCAGAGCCTCTTATGTTCGGAAGAGGGTGGGGGTTATTCCTTCTGAAGTCCACAAAAATATTTTTGTCTTCTTCACATTAATGATGGAGAGAGGAGCAGGTTGTTGTTGGTTCAAGGCTGTAAATCCAGACGGTGGTGTCAATGATTTTCAGATGGA